>JAJJWW010012491.1:0-270530 GCA_023531295.1 Papaver armeniacum
TGCGAGATATTGTTGCATAGATGACAGGTGAACAGCAAATAAACAAAGCTTGCACTTTACAACATACCACAGAATGTCAATAAGGTCGGTTGACCTCAAAATTCAGAGATTAGGCACAAGATATGCAGATATTCACAGGGTTGTGTGGTCACAGGGTATCAACAGATGCAACAATTGAATATTTTACAGCACAGGGTATCCCAGCAGTTTAGATACAAAGTTTCAGCAGAGTTTTATGATCACAACACTACTTCAGAGCCAAGCTCTCAGGGCAATTTGCTAAGGCAGAGCAACAATCAACAACTATGGTTATAATATCACAGGGGAATGAGCAATGGATCCAAGATGTTGCAAGGGTTCAATATTCTCACAGCACACTTGCTATGAAACAAAGTGTCAACTGTGTTGGTTGATGTTACAATTTTCACAGATTATGCAAATGGTTGACGGGGTCAACGGGTTACACACAAGTTGCGGCAGATGCGGGGTCAGCGGCAACTTGGCTCAACGGCTCACACAAGGATGTAGATGGTTCAATGGGGTGCGGCAACTTGGCTCAACAAGTTGTAGCTCACACTCAACACTACAAAAATGGAGCCTGAACATAGGCGAGATGGAAGCTAAGGGGTTAAAGTGGGAAGGCACAGATTAAGTCATCTGGTTTATCATGCATTCAGGTGGAAATCAGCAATTGCATGGGCTCAGGGTGTTGCAAGTATCCAACTTATCATGCATCCAGGGAGTAATGGCTCACAGGTAAGCTTCAAAGGTCATTATACCAGCAAGCATGCTATATCATTCATTCATGTAAGCAGGGTTTGAGACACAATACTGATGAGTGCCAAATATTGCATATTTATACACCTTTTATTGGCACTTTACTCATCTTTTGCGCTTAGGAATCGGATATTATCCCAGTTACGTGTTTTCTTTGTTTTCAAGAATAAATATTTGTATTAATTAATTTTGTGTTTTTAGGTAATAAATAAAGCTCGGAGAATTTGAGGAGCCGAAGAGCGAAGAATTGAGTCGAGCATCTATGGAGCGAGATAGCCAAAGCAGCGCGAAATCAGTTGCAACCCAACAAAGAAGACATGGGCTAGAGCTACCCGAGACCCGGATCCGAAACCCGCTCGTCCCGAGCCGTTGAGATCTCTCCCCAGACGCATCATACGGTCGCTGCCTCCACGTGCATCGAAGATTGCTGCTCCCGTGCTACACCAGATCACATCAAAAACCGGCTACCTCTCTCAGCCGTTCAGATCGCAGCCACTCCATCCAACGCTCGCTGCGGCTGATGCATCATCCCTCGCTACTCCCGTCTCACACCACAACAACCTATATCAACCCCATATTCATCGACCCGTCTTCCTCTTCCCTTTCTTTTCTCTTTCCCTTACCCGACCATGGCGAGCTGCAACACCCATCCCAGACCAAACCGAGCCTTACCGCCTCCCTCTCCCTGACAAAACAAGCTATCACCACCTGCTCCGCCACTCTCTCCCTCGATTAACTCTTTCATAGCTTCTCCTCACCTTAGAAGCTAGGTCAGAGCTAATTAGGGTTAGGGTTTTCTCGAGCAACCCATGCATGGCGATTTCAGAAGCAAAGTGACAGTGGAGAGGACGATTCAGAGTATGGGTGAGAGTATCTCGATTTGTTTTCTATTTTATCTTGATTTTTGAGAAGAATTAGGGTTTGAGATATTTTTCTTTGGCATGTATAAATTGAAGTGAGTTGTGTGTGTGATGGGCACGCCTGGACTAGCCAGAGCTGTCAATTAGTCTTAATTTGTGTTTTAGTTATTTTGTAATGTTTTAATTTCATTCACTAGGGTGCTGTGGAAACCCTAGATTACTTGTTGAGTAAATTCAATTGATGTTGTTGTTATTACTATGCTTCACAGAATTAGGAGTTTAATTAGCTAATTAATCTAACTCTCTTGTGATTGTCTGTACTTGTAAGAAGACAGCCAATACTAGGAGAGAGTTAGAGTGAAAGGTTGATCAAATCCCCATTAGAGCCGCCAAGGAAGGTGTATGAGCTTAACAATGTGTGAGTGATGCTTAGTAATTAACTAAGGAACTGTGATAGAGTGTCTTGTGATAAGACACTCTATACTAGGGGTGAACTAGTGAAATTAGTGACATATTACTTCTTAGAATCTTCTTTAGGTAAGTGTAAGAACACATCATGAGTTAAATTACCTTAGCACAAGTGTCTAGTGGTGGAAGCAACAGCCTGGTAGCTTCCTATTTGTTACATTTTACAATCTCTCGCACCTTAGTTCAGTTTCACCATTTCACTTAGTCGCATCGACACAAAACTCATAACTCGTTACCTTCACTAGAATCCAAAAGAGAGCATAGCCATAGATCAATTAGAGCACCACAAGTCCTTGTGGGATCGACCCCGTACTGCAGCGTCTCCGATAGACGCCGTGCACTTGCGGTTATCACAAGTAGGCTTCATTTTATACATCTTTAAAGGCCTACCAAGTTTTTGGCGCCGTTGCCGGGGAACTTGGTATAATCCGCAAGTGCAGCGGCGCCAAAAACTTGGTAGGCCCCTAAAGGTGTTTATATTTATGACCTACATGTTATAATCCGCAAGTGCACGGCGTCTATCGGAGACGCGGCAAGTACGGGTCGATCCCACAAGGACGAGGGGTGCTATGATATTGATCTAAGGCGGCTTTCAACCGAGTTCTAATGTGACAGAGTAACAAGAGGGTTGTAACATATATTTTTGTTGCCGATACGGCTGATTTTTAGTTGTGATCCTAAACTAAGGTATAAAACAGAGACAAAGGTATGTTTGGGTTCTCAATTCCACCACTAAATTCCTAGTATGTGCTTTCAACTAAATTAAGTGTCTTGTTCCTATAGTAGCTAAGGGCGTGTGTCAATTCTCGCCACTTAACTAAGGGGTTTCACCATGTAAAACTTCAAATACGGTGAGGGTACTAACCCGAGCATTAGTTATCTAATCAAGTATAACTAATCAAAGGAATTAGCATTTGGGTCTAATGCAAGAGCTGAATCACTCTCAGCTCAGTGTTAACCTAACTACAGTGCATCCATGGCTTTGGTATGCACTGTGAGAGAAAAGAGTTGAAGTGATTGACTTGAAGTTATCTAATATTATTAAGCATACAAGAACATTCAACTGAGTTTAAACACTACTGTGAATTAGGGTTTCATCTCAAACCCTCACACTAAATTAAAACACAAAAATAACAGAAATTAAATCTATTGACTGCCCTGGCTAATCCAGGCGTGTCTGAAAACATGTTCTTCACTCTCTATTTATACAAGCACTGACCCAAAATTCCCAAACCCTAATTTGATATTAAAATAGAAATTTAATGAACCCATACTCTGATTCGCGTGTGAATCGAGCTTTCCTCTGCTCCTCTAGCTCGAGACATCCTACCCTTGATTTGTTGTAACCCTAGTTTCGATTGTCTTAACCCTAGCTTCTAAGGAAGAAGCTGCGATGGAGACAAGTCAAAACGAGGGTGGCGGAGTAGGTGGTTGTGTTGTGTCGGGAGATGATGGAGTTGGTGGTGTAGGTGGTCAGGCGGCGGAGACGGTGGCGAGGAGATGGTCGGGGGAAGGGAGTTGCAGAGGTAGGGGAGAAGAAAGAGAGAGATGGAGAGAAATGAAGCTAGGTCGATGGGTATAGGGTATGGGTGAATTTGTTGTTGAGCGGGTGCGCGAGAGTCGATGGGAATGGCCTAGCGAGCGTCGGATGGAGCTGAAGAGATCCGAACGGTCGAGGTTGGTAGCGGTTTTGGAGTGATCTCGTGTTGCACGGAGCATCAAGAGATGATGTATAGTGATGGAGCGACCGTTGGATGGGGCGAGGGAGATCTCAACGGCTCGGAGTGAGCGGGCTCGGATCCGGGTCATGGGTAGCTCTAGCCCAAGTCTTCCTTGTTGGGTTGCAACTGATTTGCGCGCGGGCTTTGGCTATCCGCTCCATAGATGCTCGACTCCAATTCTTTGCTCTTTTGCTCCTCAGATTCTCCGAGCTTTATTTATTACCTAAAAATACAAAATTAATTAATACAAATATTTATTCTTAAAAACAAGGAAAATACAGAATATGGGATAATATCTGATTTATAAGCGCAAAAGATGAGTAACATGCCAATAAAAAGGTGTATAAATATGCACTATTTGGCACTCATCAAATACCCCCAAACCTGAATTTTACTTGTCCTCAAGTAAAACAAAAATAAGAAATCCTAACTATACCACTGTCGTAGGTCTCTCGAATGCATTTAGCGTATGCACTAAGCCTTTAAACCCCTAGGTGTCCCTAGTGGACGAGTTGTAGTCTCGTGAGGGTTTACAAGAGGTGTACCCACAAAACCTTCTCCAACTTCGAGTGTAAAAGAGTCTCAAGCCTCCAAGAAGCTATGAGGACATAGAGTTTCGCATGCTAGTAACGAAGTTAGAACTATCGAAGAACGCATTCTCATCCTTAAGTCTTTGAGCGAGAAGTAACCATACCATATGAAAGAATTCGGATTCGATTGTGATCATAAGTCTCAACTTCTGCCTCACCATTAGGATTTTATGATAATTGCACTCAAAAAGATCGCTTTTTAGTCTCTCATGTGTGCAGGCAGGAATAAAGAGAGAAATCCTGCACACGTTGTAGGTAAGAAGGATAACCTTCCGAAATAAAATCTGGAGACTCCACAAAAGTGTGGACAAAAAGAATCTTTTTCTAATGATCTCTAAGAAAGGAAAATCAAACATTAGTAAGGGTGGGAGTACTCACTCACTTCTCACCCGATCGGCAATTAATATCACTCTCTCATAAGAAACCATAGAAACGTCTTCAATCTTCGGTCTTCGGTCTTCAACTATTGATGACGAACTTCTAAACTTCACAAAACTTGACAATTTTTAACTTTTATACTCAATATCCTTGTTGTTTGGATTTTTCTTTTTGAACTCTCTTTACCATGGTGGTAGCAAAAATAAACTATAATATTTTTTTGATTTTTTTTTTTTTTTTTTTTTTTTTTTTTTTTTTTTTTTTTTTTTTTTTTTGATTTTTTTTTTTTTTTTTTTTTTTTTTTTTTTTTTTTTTTTTTTTAAATTACAAAAAGTGAAAATAAAAATACAAATAATGAAACAACTAACTCCATGGACAAAGGACTTTATCACTCAATTTTTCCACAACTTGTATTGTCTTGATTTTATAAATTTTATTAATTCTCATCCTATTTTCTTTTCTTTGTTGCACATAAACCTTGGACTATATCAATTTTTCTTTTAATATTCTGATTCTGCTCCGGTTGCTGACGATGATGTGTTTCTATGGGTCTTCTTTGATTGAGAGAGAGAGTGATGCTAACGGCAAATCGGTATTTAGAAGTAGTTTTCTTCTTTAGACGTCACCCTCATGATTGACAAAAACTAGCACTCAAAAGATCAAAAGTAGTCTTTGAAAATGGTGCGAAGTTGGGTAGCTCACCATTCCTACCCGGAATTTACGTAAGGTGACACACACTCTAATGACTTTTCTAGAAAGTTGCAAAAATTTGAAGGTTGGTGCCTCACTTGATGTAAATTGGGTAGTCTCCACTATGGGTGATCACAATTCTACTACCGAATATCTAAATGACACCTAATTCGCCCTCGGTATGGTTAAATCCAACTTTAACGCTCTAATCAACTAAGGAACCCGATTGCGTTTTCCCAGGCACTTCCAAGTTCTGTTATTTCGGTCGAGAATCTCTATGTAAACATAGCTAAAAGCATGCTAGTGACTCTAAAATCTCTAAAGTTGGAGGTTTTTACAAAAAAAAGTTTTTGAATTTTTTTTTTTTTTTTTTTTTTTTTTTTTTTTTTTTTAAAGAAAATAAAAGATTAAAAAGACTAAAAACTCTAAATGCAAATGCAAATGTACCCCCAAACCTAAATCAAACATTGTCCTCAATGTGTCACGAGATAGGAAAAATTTACTTGATCACGTACCATGAGAACTATGTTGATAAGAGAAAAGGGAAGAGATTAGGAATGTCGGCGGGAGCAAGGTTGAGCTTCGTTAGTCAAGGCAAAATCCAACATTCTCAGTGGAGATCATATCGATTAGCACAATATAAGCGCATGAAGACTCAACCAATTCAAGAAAAGAAAAATTTAACAAGTCCTAAAAAATTTTTACTAACAATCTAAAAAGTTCGAGGTCAACCCAATAGAAAATATGTACATAGAACATGAAAATGGGCTTTGGTTTATGTGGGAATTTGGTTTATTGGGCTTTTGGTTTGTTTGGGATTTGGTTTCAATGGGATTCATTTGGTTTTGTTGGGAAAGTTTGGTTTATTTGGGAGGCCCAGGTTGCTGTGGGCTCAATTTGGTTTGTTTGGGATTTGCTGTTTGAAACCCAAAATTTGTAAAACTTTACTGCCCGGATGTCACAGCTTATGTGGGCTGAAGGTTGTGTGGTTGCAGCCCAAGTGGTTGTGCAAAGCCTAGGTTGAGTTAGCCCAGATTGGTTGCACGGCCCAGGTGAACTGGTTTGCAATTTGGTTGCAGCCCAGGCTGGGTTCAGTGAGCCCAGCTGGTGTGGTCAGTCAGCCCAGCCATGAGGGCTAAGTGAGGTGGGCTGAAGGTTGTGCAGAGTGCAAGCCCAGATTGAGGGCACAGTATGTGGGCTGAGTTTTGGCTGGCAAGTTAGCAGCCCATGTTTGATTCAGGTTTATGTGGGCTTGCTGTTAATGATTTGTTTCGCCAATTGTGGAAAGCTTAGCCAACAGTTGGGCTTCAGAATGTACAGCCCAGGTTGTGGTTTGAGTTGCTGTGCAAAGATTGACACAGCTATTTGCAGCCCAGGTTTTGTGAAATTTTTCACAAAAATGTGCAATGCACAACTCAGAGAATGCACAGGTTTATACAGGTGGTAGACCAAGGGCTAGCCAGGGAGCTCAAGCTTGCAGCTTCAGGGGGCTAGCAAGGGAGCTGGATTATCATGCACAGGGTCAGACGATGGCTTAAAGGTTCAAAAGGGTTGCACTGAGCAAGGTTTTCGCAGCTAACCAATGTAAGATCAGGCACATAAGGTCTCACACATAAGGCACATAAGGTCTCACACAACAAGGTCTCACACATTCAGAGTCTAGCACAAACTAGCGCAAGGTACCACTCACCTTACAAGTCGCAGGGTTTGCTCAATTGCGCCTTATGCGCCTCCACTCCTTGGGCTTGCTTAGCGACACGACAAGCACGACCGGACTGTTGACTCAACAAACACTCTTAGTTCCCAATATTGCACAGCTTAACACGAGAATAGGGCATGCATAAGCTCGGGGTCTCGGTTGATGACAAGATATGAAGTGCCGCTGAAGCAAAACAATGGGGCTAATCCAAGTCAGATTGCAAGGACAGCTGACTAAGATGTTGCAAGGACAGTTGATGACAAGATGTGTTGGTCTCATATAATCAAGCTTCAGAGCACAGTGATTTGGAGCTTGAGCATAGCAAAGAGATAGGATTATGGTGCAGTGTATCCAACTAAGCGCTAGGTTACCGGCTAAAGTGCAATGAACACATGCACTTTGAGATGAGGCAATGATGCGGGGATGTGAAATGGAATGCAATAACAGGTTATACTAAGCTACGGGCGATACGCTAACATGCTAAAACAATATAACGACTAATATGCTAAGACAATAAAGATGCAACAAAAGAGAGAACAACTATATTACACTAAGTTTAAACAAGAAAAGGACACTAACAGATGGAAAACTACAATGCAATGACAAGCTACAGATGCAAGTTATAAAATGAGAAATTAAGCTACAAGATGAAAGACTAAAACAGCAAGATGCAAGTTACAGCAAGATGAAAGACTAAAAGAGATGCAAAAATATTAAGACTAAAAGCTAAGACAAGGTAAATATGTACGGGGTTAAGAACAACAAAATGTGAATATGTACGGGGATGATTTGCAACTCGTTGAAGCAAGCAAAGATCACAGGGCACGCGCCAAGTCCCCGGCAGCGGCGCCAAAAACTTGGTAGGCCCCTAAAGGTGTTTATATTTATGACCTACATGTTATAATCCGCAAGTGCACGGCGTCTATCGGAGACGCGGCAAGTACGGGTCGATCCGACAAGGACGAGGGTGCTCGATATTGATCTAAGGCGGCTTCAAGCGAGTTCTAATGTGACAGAGTAACAAGAGGGTTGTAACATATATTTTTGTTGCCGATACGGCTGATTTTTAGTTGTGATCCTAAACTAAGGTATAAAACAGAGACAAAGGTATGTTTGGGTTCTCAATTCCACCACTAAATTCCTAGTATGTGCTTTCAACTAAATTAAGTGTCTTGTTCCTATAGTAGCTAAGGGCAGTGTGTCAATTCTGCCACTTAACTAAGGGGTTTCACCATGTAAAACTTCAAATACAACTGAGGGTACTAACCCAGAGCATTAGTTATCTAATCAAGTATAACTAATCAAAGGAATTAGCATTTGGGTCTAATGCAAGAGCTGAATCACTCTCGGCTCGGTGTTAACTAACTACAAAGTGCATCCATGGCTTTGGTATGCCTTTGTGAGAGAAAAAAGAGTTGAAGTGATTGACTTGAAGTTATCTAATATTATTAAGCATACAAGAACATTCAGGCGAGTTTAAACACTCTTGTGAATTAGGGTTTCATCTCAAACCCTCACACTAAATTAAAACACAAAAATAAAGAAATTAAATCTATTGACTGCCCTGGCTAATCCAGGCGTGTCTGAAAACATGTTCTTCACTCTCTATTTATACAAGCACTGACCCAAAATTCCCAAACCCTAATTTGATATTAAAATAGAAATTTAATGAACCCATACTCTGATTCGCGTGTGAATCGAGCTTT
Source organism: Papaver armeniacum (assembly GCA_023531295.1). Lineage (NCBI taxonomy): Eukaryota > Viridiplantae > Streptophyta > Magnoliopsida > Ranunculales > Papaveraceae > Papaver > Papaver armeniacum. The sequence goes on from JAJJWW010012491.1 coordinate 8,890, forward strand.
CCTCTGCTCCTCTAGCTCTGAGACATCCTACCCTTGATTTGTTGTAACCCTAGTTTCGATTGTCTTAACCCTAGCTTCTAAGGAAGAAGCTGCGATGGAGACAAGTCAAAACGAGGGTGGCGGAGTAGGTGGTTGTGTTGTGTCAGGAGATGATGGAGTTGGTGGTGTAGGTGGCTGCGGCAGGAGACGGTGGCAGGAGATGGTCGGGGGGGAAGGGAGTTGCAGAGGTAGGGGGAGAAGAAAGAGAGAGATGGAGAGAAATGAAGCTAGGTCGATGGGTATAGGGTATGGGTGAATTTGTTGTTGAGCGGGTGCAGCGAGAGTCGATGGGAATGGCCTAGCGAGCGTCGGATGGAGCTGAAGAGATCTGAACGGTCGAGGTTGGTAGCCGGTTTTGGAGTGATCTCGTGTTGCACGGAGCATCAAGAGATGATGTATAGTGATGGAGCGACCGTTGGATGTAGCTGAGGGAGATCTCAATGGCTCGAGTGAGCGGGCTCGGATCGGGTCATGGGTAGCTCTAGCCCAAGTCTTCCTTGTTGGGTTGCAACTGATTTTGCGCGCGGGCTTTGGCTATCCGCTCCATAGATGCTCGACTCCAATTCTTTGCTCTTTTGCTCCTCAGATTCTCCGAGCTTTATTTATTACCTAAAAATACAAAATTAATTAATACAAATATTTATTCTTAAAAACAAGGAAAATACAGAATATGGGATAATATCTGATTTATAAGCGCAAAAGATGAGTAACATGCCAATAAAAAGGTGTATAAATATGCACTATTTGGCACTCATCAAATACCACCAGTATAAAACTGGGTTTAGGCAATTCCACCAATTGGTTTTCCTGCTCCCTTGTCTTCCTTGAGTTTGCTCAGCTGCACCACAAGTACCTGCTACTCAAGATAGAGTTTCAGTTCTCAAAAATTACACAATTTGAAGCAAGAATATCAAAACATTAATGCTGAAATTTCAGAACAAGGATTCTGCAATATGAAGATTGGGAAATGATGCCACAAAAGTTAACTTCTTGGAATTAAGCACACAGAAGTGCTAAATCAGACAAGCAACAAGTATGCAATCGGGAGGCAATGCTTATGGGAGTGGTAACTTATGTTCCACGGAGATACAATGATTCTCGGTGATTGAGATATGCTCCTAACAAATTTCGGCTAGCATATCTTTGCTCCAACACCACAGATTCAATTAGAGACAAATCTCGGGGAATGCAAATGGCAAGAACGAGAATGCTATATGCAGGAATGCTTGATAATTAAAAGATGAAAATAAAGGTACTTAATCACTAATATTTGAAATGGAGAAGGATACAATCAGTTACACTACAAGACAATAGATGCAAAAATCTAACAGATTATTACTTCCTACAGATTTCTAACCTAAACTACAGGACAATAGCAAACTAAAAGCTACAAGGTGAGATGCAATATGAACAGAATGCAATGCCAGATTGATGGCACTAAGTTACAGCATGAGATGCCTGAGAAAGAAAACAAAAGAAAAGTTTGAGATATGCTATAGATGGCAGGACTTATGAAAGCAAGGATAAGTTAGCTAAAATGCAGTGACATCACACAATGAAAGATGCAGCAATAACAAAATTACAGCTAAATTACGCTAAGAAAAACTAAAAACAAAGATTCAAAGCAAATATATACAATGGTGGGTTGGAAAAACAGTGAAGTATGCACTAATGAGCAACACAGCACACTACCAAATCCCCGGCAACGGCACCAAAAACTTGGTAGGCTTTTAAAAGTGTCTTGCCTACGTTAAACTGCAAGTGCACAGTGTTGTTTTGCAACTCAGGGCAAGCACAGGTCGATCCACAGGGAAATGGGGTGTGCAATGTTGAGCTAAGGGCTTTCCTAACTGATTTCTAAGGTATTGTAACACAAATATGATCTTTTGGGTGTCGATACGACTGAATTGAGTTGTGACTCTAAGCTAAGGTAGCAAATATGAATTGTAAACAGGTAGTTGAAGGTACTAAGATGATAGAATTCACCTCCTAATCATATGCTAGGCAGTTCAAATTCTCACTGTGGTCTTGTGCCTTCCCTTGAAGGCTTTAGATGGATCATCGATTAACTCACTCCCCTTGCTAACCCCTAGTATCAATGGTCTTCTTACAGTACCATTGATCACAGGTAAGTTTGGTTCAAAGGCTAACTAAAATCCTAAGCATTACAAACTACAAGAACACTTTGAGAATTAGATCAACTAGACATTAAATCAGGGGTTTCATCTACACCCCAATAAGAGAGTTTAGAACATGATACAAAAATTAAACAGAATGCAATTAGTTTAACAAAATAAAACCCTAAAACAGACTGAGTTCTTCTCTCACATGAAGAACAACAATTTATACCTAGAATTTTTTTCTCTAACACTCAAAACTTACAATTAATGCGAACCCAAACCTCTTTCCTCCCTTACTTCGTCTCTGATTCCATTGATTTGATGTTGGAGAAAACCCTAGCTCCAACTATCTCTAACCTAGCTTCTAGGGTATGGAGAAGCTATGATAGAGATAACTTGAGGTAGAGTGGCGGAGCAGGTGGCTACTGGAGTTGTTGGTGATGGTGTCAGGGTAAGGAGATGGTGGTGGTGAAGTCAGCTGCTGGTATGGTCGGGGGAGGAGAAGGTAAGGTGGAGAGGTTCTGCACTGTCAGGTGAAAGAGAAAGGGAAATGGAAAGAGAAGATGGGTTTTGGTCGATGGGTAAGGGGGGTAGCGACTTTGCTGTGAAGCGGGAGCATCAAGAGATGATGTGTAGGGTGGAGCGACCATCGGATTCAGGGGAGCACCGATGCGTGGCTGATGCGACCGTCGGATGAAAATAACTCAAATCTAACGGCTCAGAAAGGACGGGCTTGGATCCGGATCGTGGGCCGGGTCTTGGGTTGCTTTGCTCGAGCCCATGTATTGTAAATGGGTTGCTACTTGTTGGGTTGCAACTGATGCGCGCGCAGGCTTTGGCTTTCTGCTCCATAGACGTTCATCTCCAATTCTCTGCTCTTTTGGCTCCTTAATTTCTCCGAGCTTTATTTACTACCTAAAAATTCAAAATTAATTAGTACAAATATTTATTCTTGAAAACAAAGAAAATACGAACTGGGATAATATCTGATTTCTGAGCACAAAAGATGAGTTAAATGCCAATAAAAAGGTGTAGAAATATGCAATATTTGGCACTCATCAGTGATCTTAATGGAGTTCCTGATGAACGAGAATGTACTTATTAGGTTTTACATAAGATTTTGTGGGTAAATATGTTCTCAACCCTCTCGAGACAACACTCGTCCGTTTGAAACACCTTACCATTTAAAGGCTTGTTGCACGTGCTAAGTGTAACCGTGATTCCTACGAAAGTCAGTTAGATTTTTGATTTATTATCTATGATGTACTAAGATTTTTATAATAAAACTCGTCATTAAAATAGTTGTTTGATGCCTCATTGAAAGAAGGAGAAAAACACAATACGTAAGACCACACTTAACATCATAAATATCTGTTAACCAAAATAAAACCGGAAAAAAAAACATAAAAACCCAATGGGTCATCCCACTTTAGCTTCATTGAACTGTAGCATATCGAGACCTATTATGGTGCGCACCTATACAATCTCCTCGGATTGTACTCGTCGAAGGCTTCATAAGGAGGTAGCATTCGTAAAATCTGAAGGGGCGGCTATTTTTTTCAAGGAAATATGCTTTGGTCATTGATTCCTGCATGAAGTGAACAAACAATCAAATGATATAGTATGGAAAAAAAAACATGTTTGTTAAAAACCGGTATTTGTAACTGTAATTACTTACGATATACATATCCCCTGTAATGAGTGCTAGTTGAACATATATAATTAGTCTGCCTTGGAGGGTTACATACAATTTCACGTCCCTTTTTATGCTCCCAAACCTGATCATTATGGCTTGCTTCGATCTACGGTTGGGATTGGAACAATTTTCAACAAAATAGTTATGAAACAGATGCCATATGTTTTTTTGTTTTTTGTTTTTTGTTTTTTTTTTTTTGGGGGGGGGGGGGGGGGGGGGGGGGGGCTATCTACACCTTCCACAACCGGATTTGTCATTACACTAACCCATCCAAGCAACAATTGCAATATCTTCTGAACGGTGAATTCAAGCATCCATTTGGAAAAAATTGTATAAAATAATAGAAGAAAAAGTCAAATAGGATGCTCAAGATTGTGTATTCCATCTTGGTGCAAGTGCATCTATTTATAGGAAAAATTAAGAGATATGTTGTCCTACGAGTCACTCATCACGAGCGTGCAATCTCATTCAATGTTAGTGTTATACAAAAGGTGCTACATATCTCCCCACTAGATGAGTATCATCGACCTGTCTTTCGCAATAAGAACTCTTTCTCCATATAAAATTAAATTATTATCTATAATAGGTAGACCACACTAGCATTAATACATGCTAGAGGGCCAACAAAAACCAAAAATACAGAAATATTATAAATAGACGTCATTGTCATCTGACATGCGATTACACTTAGCCCGTGTAACAAGCCTTTCAACCACTAGGCGATCCTACTGGACGATTTTAGTCTCGTGAGGGTTTACAAAGAGGTTTACCCACAAAACATGTAGAGATGGTGCTGCTGTCTTAAGCTTCGAGTCCATCTTCTGGATTGCCCTGAAACGGAGGAGGAAAGAACTCAGGATCATACTCCCCACCAAATTGCGTCTTTAGAATTTGGAAAAACGCTCCATGTGTCCATCTTATTACTTCCTCTTCATATGCAATTTGTCCTTGACGGTACTGGGTGAAATTCATTTATCGTGTTAGTTTGTAAATAATAATTTTCTAATAAACTTACATCCGTTGCAACATTATAACCTCCGGTAGCCATTCCCCGACAACGAGCTCTCACATGACCGACGTATCTCTTAACATATTTTTTCAAGTTTGAGATTCGGTTCTGTATTGACTTGGTGTTTCTTGCAGTTTCGTCGTTAATTGCTGCTCTAAATTCCCCTAGTATTCGGGCCCAAAAAACCCTCGCCTCCATCTCTCTGCCAATAATAGGATCACTAGCAACAACACAATAAGCACGAATTAACGCGACATCCTCTTCGGTTGAATATGCAGCCATATTGTGGTATGTAAAGTAGATTAAATGGATATGATAGAATAAAAAAGGAGATAACGAAATTAAGAGTAGTTGAGGGTGTTTCAGTTAGGCTCAATACCCAGACTACTTATAGATGGTATATTATGTGTTTGGTGACAATCCTTTTTATCTTCGAACAGGTGGCAAAGAAACCCTTGCTTAATCCAAAAGACAATCACTGCTCAAAAACACCCAAAACGTTTCTCAAAGGATGGTTACTGGTTTCTAGACAAACCTTACTTTTTAAAGAAAACCAACCCAGTTGATATTTTCGAACTAGTCGTTACATCGTCAATTAACCAACACACCATAAATTGGTTGAGTGAATCACCTGGGTAGTGATATCAAATAAAGAAAAAGAAAATGTCCAAAATTTTGAAGATTCGTAACAAGATATGTGGGTACAATACTCAACTAACTATCTTTGGACAAACCAAAAAGAAAAAAACAAAAAAAATCATTGTTAATAATGCATGGAAAAATACAATGAAAATATGTCCTTTTCACATGACACATCAACTTTTATTAACCAATGATGAGTGCCAAATAGTGCATATTTATACACCTTTTTATTGGCATTTTACTCATCTTTTGCGCTTAGAAATCAGATATTATCCCAGATTCTGTGTTTTCTTTGTTTTCAAGAATAAATATTTGTATTAATTAATTTTGTGTTTTTAGGTAATAAATAAAGCTCGGAGAATGCGAGGAGCTAAAGAGCGAAGAATTGAAGTCAAACATCTATGGAGCAGATAGCCAAAGCCGCGCGCAAATCGGTTGCAACCCAACAAGGAAGACTTGGGCTAGAGCTACCCATGACCCGGATCCGAGCCCGCTCACTCGAGCCATTGAGATCTCCCTCAGCTACATCCAACGGTCGCTCCATCACTATACATCATCTCTTGATGCTCCGTGCAACACCAGATCGCTCAAAAACCGGCTACCTTCCTCAACCGTTCAGATCGTAGTCAGCTCCATCCTACGCTCGGTGCAGCGTTCCCATCAAACTTTGTTGCGCCTGCCTCACATCGAAATCCCCATACCCTATACCCCTAATCGAGCAGACCATTCCTATCTTCATCTTCTCTTTCTTCTCTTCTCTACCGTCTCCATCAGTTGCAGAGCAACTCCACACCCATTCCCCGACCAACTCTGCAACTCCACACCTTCCATCATCTCCCTACCATGCTTCCCACCACCACCAACCTTACCTGCCACGACCACACACCTCTCTAGGTTTAGTCTTCTCTAAATTAGTTTCTCCAACCCTAGAAGCTAATTTAGAGAAGACTAAAACTAGGGTTTCGATCGATCAATCAAGGGATGGAGTTCTCGAGCCACACGACAAGAGGAGAGGCGATTCGGAGCGGTGGGTGAGAATTATTTTGTGTTTTAAAATTGAATTAGGGTTTGGGAATTTTGGGACTTGCATGTATAAATAGAGGAGTAGAGAGTGAAATTGGGCACTTTGGATTAGCCGGTGCAGTCATTTAGTGTTATTTTGTTCCTTGTTGCTTTATCATGTTTTAATTCAAAGTGCTAGGGTTTGAGATGAAACCCTAGCTTATCACTTGTGTTGTTCATAGTTCATGTGTTATTCTTGAGTGCTTAATTAGTTTAAGACGAGTTAATCGAGGCGAGATCAACACATTGCTCTCTGATGCATACCAACGCCATGGATGCCTTTGTAGTTAGAATTCCCTTTGTGTTGTTTATGCTACAACCCAATTCAACCAGATTGTTATTATGATCCTTAGATTATTTGTACTTTAATCGGACAAGTAATACTTTGGAAGTATTCTTTAGTTGTGATCAACTTTGTCAAGTGGAGAAACACTTTAGGTTAAGGCGGACTTGACACCTCGCCTTTATCTAGCATAAGAATAAGAATAATCTCATGAGCTGAATACATAGTGTAAGTTAGTGGTGGATTTGCAGCCCTAGCATCCCCACTGTCACTATTTTATACCTTAGTTTAGGTTCACATCTATATTTCACTAAAAACAGCCGTATCGGCACAAAAATATCTGCAAAACCATCTGTTGTCACTTGTTATCACTTAGAACTCAGTTTAGCAAAGCCTTAGATCAATTAGAGCACCACAAGTCTCTGTGGTTCGACCCGTACTTGCCGCGTCTCCGATAGACGCCGTGCACTTGCGGTTATCACCGTAGGCCATATAATTCATACACTTTCCGGGCCTACCAAGTTTTTGGCGCCGTTGCCGGGGACTTGGCGCGTGCCCTGTTGCTCATTGGCCTGACTTTACTGATTTCCACTCATCTCTGTATATAATCACCTTGCATTATTATTAGCCCTGTGTTAGTGTAGTATTGCATCTTATCATTGCATTTTCATCTGTATCTGTAATTTAGTTTCCATTGTTCAGTTTTTAACGCCGTCTGCATCTCATAAACTCCATTATATAACTTAGTTAGTGTAACTTAGTTAGTCTACTTGCATTGCATTAACTCCAGTCTTTGCCCGGTGCAATGACACTTGATATTCATCTCCTTTGCTTAGCCTCGCACACTTTTGAGAACTAAGGCTTCTCTCCCGAGTTAATAGGTGCTTGATCTGCTTTGTGCTATTGTGCTTTGCAACTGCCGAGCAAGCCCAAGGAGTGGAAGGAGCAAAACTTGGGGTTTTGAAAAGTCTGGCTGAGCAACCCCCGCACTTCGGGTGAGTGGCTCCGCCATGTCTGTGTGCTGACTGTTGTGTTCATGTGCACAAACACTACCCCTGTCACGATTGCTTTGAACTAAACATAGGAGGTTAACCCAACTAGCACTAAAGCGTGCATTTTTGAATACTTCGTGATCCGTGACCTTGCATGCTAGCTTTGTCAATCTGGCCGACCCAGTGGGCGAATCAATTGACTAACTCAGCCCCTGAAGCTGTGAGTGAGCTTAAACTTAGAAAACCCGAGCATAGCCTGGTGATAGACCCGTGAATTTGTGCAACGTGTTGAGCCAATCCGAGCATGCTCTTTTGCATCTCGTGAGTTTGTGAGTTTAAGCTTAGCCAGACTTGCTACTAATCTGTGCAATTTTTGAAATCTGCCTGAGCATCACAATATAACCACCTAGTGTTGTATGCTTAGGTCTTGATCCTCATAACTATGATGATGTGATATGCCATGAATGCTCACTAAACCTCCCTTGTTTGAATTTGTCACCTGCTCCCTGAGTTTCACCTCTCTGCTATTATGCTAAGCTGTGCATTACTAAAAACTTGCTGAGCATCTCTGCATATATATCTGTGAGCCACAACTAGCTTAATGGAATGCCCTGTCACATGTTATTTTGAGGCAGCCTGGGAAGGAGCTGTGAATGAGCTGTAACCCTGATATCCACCAGCCCTGCACTCTTGAGCATAATCTGCTGACATTTCTGTCTTGTGCTGTGATTGTGTGCAACCTGAGCATGATAGAATAGCTGCCTTGGCCCCTTACATGCTTTAACTCAGCCAGCATCTGCAAATTGTGTGTGACCTATAGCATTTGAATGAGTGTGGGCAACTTGAGTGAGTTGGTGATTATTTGTGTTGTGCAAGCACTAGGCCGTGCTAAATTGCAAACACTGAGCTGTGTTATTGTGTGTGAACTTGTTGTTTTCTTGTCTTTGTGCAAAATTTTTGAGAACCCGGCTGCAAATTTGCCAGCCTAAACCGGAGCCCACAATCAAAGCTGGGCTGACTGACCACACCAGCTGGGCTCACTGAACATAACCTAAGATTTGCACACAAACCCTCCACCTAACCCACATCTGCCTGGCTGTGTGCACAATTGAAGCCTGCACACCTGGGCTAACACAACTGCTGGGCTGTCTAAACAACCACTTGGGCCGCACATTTGCACACAACCAAAGCCTGCACAACTGGGCTGCTCATAATAACACTACCTGGGCTAGCTAAACCCACATCTGTTGGGCTGAACATCAGCTGGGCTAACTGAACACTGCTGGGCTGCTTTTGCCTAAGCCTCTCTGCTGGGCTCTGCTCACTGCTGGGCTGCGCACAAAACTCAACCCACTTCTGGGCTATACATAATCTGGGCTGTGCAACCAAGCTGGGCCAGACCATCTAGGTTAGAACCCATCTGCTGGGTGTGCACTTGGCTGCTTTAACTAAGCCCACAGTTCCACTGGACTGTGCAAAAGACTAAGCCCCATCTGATGGGCTGCTTAGCATCAACTGGGCTGGACTTTCCCACATAAACCAAAGCTCCTAACAAAACCAAATGAATCCCATTGAAACCAAATCCCAATAAACCAAATCCAAATCCCAATAAACCAAATCCAAAGCCCAATAAACCAAATTCCCACATAAACCAAAGCCCATTTTCATGTTATATTTGTTAATGTTTGTACATATTTTCTATTGGGTTGACCCTCAACTCTTTAGACTGTTAGTAAATTTTTGTAGGACTTGTTAATTTTTTTTCTTTCTTGAATCGGTTGAGTCTTCTTGTGCATTTTTTGTGCTAATCCGATATGATCACCACTGAGAATGTTGGATTTTAGCCTTGACTAATGAAGCTCAACCTTGCTCCTGCCGACATCCGGTAATCTCTTCCCTTTTATCTTATCAGCATAGTTCTTGCGGTACGTGACTGTTTAAATTTTTCCTATCGTGACACATTGAGGACAATGTTTGATTTAGGTTTGGGGTGCATTTGCATATTTTTGCATTTAGAGTTTTTAGTCTTTTATTTTACCTTTTATTTTCAAAAAAAAAAAAAAAAAAAAAAAAAAAAAAAAAAAATTCAAAAACTCTTTTTGTAAAAACCTCCAACTTTTAGAGATTTTAGAGTCACTAGCATGCTTCTAGCTATGTTTACATAGAGATTCTGACCGAAATAACAGAACTTGGAAGTACCGGAAAACGCAATCGGGTTCCTTAGTTGATTAGAGCGTTAAAGTTGGATTTAACCATACCGGAGGGCGAATTAGGTGCTGTTTAGATATTCGGTAGTAGAATTGTGATCACCCATAGTGGAGACTACCCATTTTACATCAAGTGAGGCACCAACCTTCAATTTTTTGCAACTTTCTAGAAAAGCTGTTAGAGTGTGTGTCACCGTACGTAAATTCCGGGTAGGAATGGTGAGCTACCCAACTTCGCACCACTTTCAAAGACTACTTTTGATCTCTTGAGTGCTAGTTTTTGTCAATCATGAGGGTGACGTCTAAAGATGAAAACTCCTTCTAAATACCGATTTGCAGTTAGCATCATTCTCTCTCTCAATCAGCAAGACCCATAGAAACACATCATCGTCAGCAACCGGAGCAGAATCAGAATATTGAAAGAAAAATTGATATAGTCCAAGGTTTATGTGCAACAAAGAAAAAGAAAAGAAAATAGGATGAGAATTAATAAAATTTATAAAATCAAGACAATACAAGTTGTGGAAAAACTGAGTGATAAAGTCCTTTGTCCATGGAGTTAGTTGTTTCACTATTTGTATTTGTATTTTTATTTTCACTTATTAAAAAAAAAAAAAAAAAAAAAAAAAAAAAAAATATTGTAGTTTATTTTCTTATTTTTGCTACCACCATGGTAAAGAAGAGTTTAAAAAAAAAAATCCAAACAACAAGGAATTTGAGTAGAAAAGTTAAAAATTGTCAAGTTTTGTGAAGTTTAGAAGTTCGTCATCAACATTTGAAGACCGAAGACCGAAGATTGAAGACGTTTCTATGGTTTCTTATGAGAGAGTGATATTAATTGCCGATCGGGTGAAAAGTGAGTGAGTACTCCCACCCCTTACTAATGGTTGATTTTCCTTTTTTTAGAGATCATTAGAAAAAGATTCTTTTTGTCCACACTTTTGTGGAGTCTCCAGATTTTATTTCGGAAGGTTATCCTTCTTACCTACAACGTGTGCAGGATTTCTCTCTTTATTCCTGCTTTGCACACATGAGAGACTAAAAAGCGATCTTTTTGAGTGCAATTATCATAAAACTCTAATGGTGAGGCGAAGTCGAGGCTTATGATCACAATCGAATCCGAATTCTTTCATATGGTATGGTTACTTCTCGCTCAACACTTAAGGATGAGAATGCGTTCTTCGATAGTTCTAACTTACGTTACTAGCATGCGAAACTCTATGTCCTCATAGCTTCTAGGATGCTTGAGACTCTTTACGCTACGAAGTTGGAGAAGGTTTTGTGGGTACACCTCTGGTAAACCCTCACGAGACTACAACTCGTCCACTAGGGACACCTAGGGGTTTAAAGGCTTAGTGCATACGCTAAATGCATTCGAGAGACCTACGACGGTGGTATAGTTAGGATTTCTTCATTTTGTTTCACTTGAGGACAAGTAAAATTCAGGTTTGGGGGTATTTGATGAGTGCCAAATAGTGCATATTTATACACCTTTTTATTGGCATTTTACTCATCTTTTGCGCTTAGAAATCGATATTATCCCAGTTCTCGTGTTTTCTTTGTTTTCAAGAATAAATATTTGTATTAATTAATTTTGTGTTTTTAGGTAATAAATAAAGCTCGGAGAATCCGAGGAGCTAAAGAGCGAAGAATTGAAGTCAAACATCTATGGAGCAGATAGCCAAAGCCGCGCGCAAATCGGTTGCAACCCAACAAGGAAGACTTGGGCTAGAGCTACCCATGACCCGGATCCGAGCCCGCTCACTCGAGCCATTGAGATCTCCCTCTTCCTACATCCAACGGTCGCTCCATCACTATACATCATCTCTTGATGCTCCGTGCAACACCAGATCGCTCAAAAACCGGCTACCTTCCTCAACCGTTCAGATCGTAGTCAGCTCCATCCTACGCTCGGTGCAGCGTTCCCATCAAACTTTCTGCGCCTGCCTCACATCAAAATCCCCATACCCTATACCCCTAATCGAGCAGACCATTCCTATCTTCATCTTCTCTTTCTTCTCTTCTCTACCGTCTCCATCAGTTGCAGAGCAACTCCACACCCATTCCCCGACCAACTCTGCAACTCCACACCTTCCATCATCTCCCTACCATGCTTCCCACCACCACCAACCTTACCTGCCACAGCCACACACCTCTCTAGGTTTAGCCTTCTCTCACTTAGCTTCTCCAACCCTAGAAGCTAATTTAGAGAAGACTAAAACTAGGGTTTCGATCAGTCAATCAAGGGATGGAGTTCTCAGAGCCGCACGACAAGAGGAGAGGCGATTCAGAGCAGTGGGTGAGAATTATTTTGTGTTTTAAAATTGAATTAGGGTTTGGGAATTTTGGGACTTGCATGTATAAATAGAGGAGTAGAGAGTGAAATTGGGCACGCCTGGATTAGCCAGTGCAGTCATTTAGTGTTATTTTGTTCCTTGTTGCTTTATCATGTTTTAATTCAAAGTGCTAGGGTTTGAGATGAAACCCTAGCTTATCACTGTGTTGTTCATAGTTCATGTGTTATTCTTGAGTGCTTAATTAGTTTAAGACAGAGTTAATCTGAGCAGATCAACACATTGCTCTCACAGTGCATACCAACGCCATGGATGCACTGTAGTTAGAATTCCCCTGTGTTGTTTATGCTACAACCCAATTCAACCAGATTGTTATTATGATCCTTAGATTATTTGTACTTTAATCAGACAAGTAATACTTTGGAAGTATTCTTTAGTTGTGATCAACCTGTCAAGTGGAGAAACACTTTAGGTTAAGGCAGACTTGACACCTCGCCTTTATCTAGCATAAGAATAAGAATAATCTCATGAGCTGAATACATAGTGTAAGTTAGTGGTGGATTTGCAGCCCTAGCATCCCCACTGTCACTATTTTATACCTTAGTTTAGGTTCACATCTATATTTCACTACAAAACAGTAGTATCGGCACAAAAATATCTCGCAAAACCATCTGTTGTCACTTGTTATCACTTAGAACTCAGTTTAGCAAAGCCTTAGATCAATTAGAGCACCACAAGTCTCGTGGTTCGACCCAGACTTTGCCGCGTCTCCGATAGACGCCGTGCACTTGCGGTTATCACCGTAGGCCATATAATTCATACACTTTCCGGGCCTACCAACCAACAAAATTATTATCTCACTATTACCACAAACATTCATAAATTAAAAAAAAAACGAAAAAAATGGTGAAAATACGAAACATTATAAATCCATGTCATTGTCGTCTGACCCGCGATTACACTCGGCCGTGTAACGAGCCTTTCAACCACTAGGCGACCCTACTGGACGAGTTTAGTCTCGTGGGGGTTTACAGAGAGGTTTACCCACAAAACCTGTAGATAGAGGTGGCGATTTTTTTATATATCTCCTCCATATTGAGGAGGAGGAATATTAACTGGTTGTACAAAGATCTCAGGATATGAAAAGGCGAGGGTATCCAAATATACCTCAAGCTAAAAAAAATTCTACCTATAAGTCCTTTCTCTGATAGTGATTGTCTATGGACTGAGTCGAGACAATACAACTAATCGGTTCACACTTCGTGTGATCGTCTATGAATACGAGATCGAGAGAATACAACAACGAAGTATGTTTACTTGAGACAAAGGTTCGGACTTAACCAAACACAATAGGATTGATTATCAATTAAATAGGAATTAACGTTTGTGTAATTTACTTTAATTATAATAAAACAATTATAATGCGGAAAATAAAAGTAAATGACACAGCAAGATTTTGTTAACGAGGAAACCGCAAATGCAGAAAAACCCCGGGACCTTCTCCACAATTGAATACTCTCAGGATTAAGCCGCTACACAAAATTACACCTAACTTCTTATAGTTGAGACCAAGTAACTAATCCTATAGTTCACCTAGTTCCGTCTGTATTCCTACGACTCCGACTTATAAATAAGTCACGTACTTGGAACAATTCCTTTGGTTAGTATTCCAAATAGTAAAGGAACAACAAATCTGTTTGGTATCAACTCTATTCAACCAAGTGATATGAGTCGACAAAGGCTCTTCATGTTTATCTTAACATAAACTCCTTCGTCGAGTCCTTAGATCTATCTTATGTTCAATTACCGAAGTAATCGTTTAAGATTAAGCCAACAACACCTTTAATCCAAAGAACTGTGTTGATGCCGATCTACTCAATTAATCAATCCAATCTACCACAAGGATAAACCGATCATTAATTGGATCCTATTTTACCGAAACAAGTATTGTGCACACCAAAGATTATAAAAACCAAGTCGAGAACTTCAATATCTTCTTTGTCTTCAAATCTTCTTAAATCTTCAATAAAAATCTGCACACAATCACTTGAATCTCTTGTGATCAATCACGCATTTTAACGGAGTCTCGTTAACAATGGATTATCACAAGATCGTTTTTAGAACTCACAACGAGTCTAAAGATCCTGTCGAAACTACGAACTAGTTTGAGTGAATCTTATATCGAAGAGAAGATTCTCAAGAATAAACAAACTAGGTGAAATCAGATTTCAACCACCGTTAGTCAATCAAATCAATCGAAAACAAAAGATAAACCGCAATTATCTAGTTTCATACCAACGGTACACGCTAGAGCTTCTCAATCCCAAAGAAGACTTTAAACTGAGTGGCTGTAAGAGATTTCGCCTAATTAGGTTACTCTCCTCGCCGAATAGGCGGCTACACCAATAATAACTACAAAAGAGGAAGTATGTTGTTACGAAGGATTAGTTTGCTAGAAAGGCAAACTTCAAGTATTTATAGACAAGGAAGTTTGGACACCAAGAAATTTCCAAAAACGAAAATATTCTCAAGATACTCATTAAAGCACAGATTCGGTTTTCATAATTCCTGGAAATGCTCTGTCCAAAAATAACGATCGAAATCTCTCGGAAAATCTAATTAGTAAATGCACATTACTAATTCTGGAATTTGCCTACAAAATGAAATTAATAACCTTAATTAAAAGATTTTTAACTTATTTATGTTTCGATCCTGGGTTTCTCTTCCCTTAGCCGTTAAGGAATATCTTTAAACAATTAAAGAAATAAACATTCACAAAGCATGTGTTCAAAGTTTGTCGACATCTTTACTTTGGAAGTTCTCTTTCACACTTGCAACTTTGAAACCGATTTGCCATACTTCCAAACAAGTTTAGAATTGGTTCATATGACTTTCAAGAACTATGTGATTGATCAAACCAACATTCAATCACAATCATGGGTTTAACGGTTCTACCAAAACAAGTTTCGGTTCTACCTCCATGTGAGTACTGTGCATAGTCACACTAGCTTTCCAAAATTCGGTTAACTAGGTACTAGGATCGGTTCCCCACATATATATGGTATCTAACTTATATGTGTTGCACATGTCCATAGGATCGGTTCCCCTTTGCCTAAAAACGTGTTGCACATGTCCATAGGATCGGTTCCCCTTTCTGCTATAAACCTTGTTGCACCCCATACAAGGATCGGTTCGCCTTGTGATGTAATGCACCCCTTACAAGGATCGGTTCCCCTTTCCCTTTAATTGGTCAGAAACACAAACCCGATCATACCATAGGTGGTTACTTAAGATCGATTTTACTAATAAAAGTTATACCAATACATAAGTCAGGCCTTTGTGGATAGTTCTACCAAGAACACAAACAAGTTTTGAGCGGTTATACTCAATCACACATATTGGTTGTTCATAAGATATGCAATGAATAACAAAACCAATAACACCTGGCAATTTCCTTTTCGGTCCACAAACAAGTTTATGAACTTACTTCCTTAGAACACATGTAAACATTGTTCCCTAGGATGAAATCCTCACCTCATACCCATACATAATCACAATAGCATTCAAATGATTATGGCGATGTCTTATCTACAAAGTTTAATGGTTAAGCAATAAACCTCGTATTGTATTCCTTAATACTATGTCTATCTAGAGTTCAAATATGCTTCGCAGTTATGTTTTCAATATGCACGACTTGAAAGATACGTTAGGGAATGAAACAGTTCAAGTCAAATATCACTAACCTCAAGTGGAAGGATGATTGTTATCGTTGTAGCTCCTTGCTTCTTCACATCTTCAAGACTTCGCAATACTTGTAATGTTTCATATCCCAATACTTTCAATCTAACCTATACGAAGTTGACTCTAGTACATAATCAAGCGACTCTTAACATGAGTTTTGATTAGAGGTGTCAAAAAGGCCAGGCTAGCCTGGGCCTGGTCTGGCCTGGCCTGTTTAACCAGGCTAAAGCCTGGTCTGGCCCATACTCTAAACAGGCCAGGCTGGGCCCAGGTTCAAGACGGGCCCAGGCTGGGCAGTGATATTCAGCATACTAGCCAGTTGTGGCCTGGCCTGCTTTAGCTTGAGCCCAGACAAGCCTGACCAGGCCGGCCTGCCATGGCCTGTATATCAAAGTATGTTTACCAAAAAATGTTTAATAGTATGGAGGCTCGATCCCATAACATAGCCAAATTAATAAGAGTCTTCAACCACTGATCCACTCCACTTAATTCTGAATGGTCAGTGATCACTTTCGAATATATTGGAATGTGAGTACTTATTACTTGGATTTGTCAGCATAATTTCATATTGTTTTAAATCTTATTATAGTAGATAATTTTAAAAACGGATAATAGGAGATTGTGAGAGATTTTAGCTACATAATTAAATTTGATTTGCTTCAATTTACCCGTTATTTTCTCTTAGTAAATTTTGAAATTAACTTTAGATTACCAATTTAATTCATTAATGAATTATTATATTTTCTCAACATTTTCAATATGTTTATTGAAGAAAATTAAGGTAATATTTATCTCACGTATTTTTAAATTTTAGTTTCTATATAAACAAAAATACCTAAATCTATTTACATGCATTCTATAAAAAACACAGATCTATTATGTTTTTCAATCAAATTTTGTCAAGTTTCCTAAAACTTTTCAATTTTATTATCTTCTTCCCTTGAATTTTCTCTAAGTTTCCTAAAATATCACCCTAAATATCTATTTATTTTCGGCTAACATATTATTTCTTCACGTTAAATTAGTTATGTCAATTACGCTGCATTTCACGATCACAAAATAAATGTCAGCAGAGTTTGGTTTCGTGCATAGTGAAGGAGTTTGCAGTCGCAACTTCGAATCCCACCTCCACCTTAAGTTTTTATAAAGAACACAGGCTAGCCTGGGCCTGGTCCAGCCTGGCCCAATAAAAACAGGCCGGGCCAGCCAGTTTGACACCTCTAGTTTTGATTCACTAAAATATGACAACCAAACTTGACATACCAATGCTTGGTGGGTTCAACCGAGCAATGCTCTAACATCTCCCCCTTTGTCAATTTTAGTGACAAAACTCTTAAATCATATGGATAAACAAATTACAAGAATTCATTACACATCCGCTTGATTCCCAATTCAACGCCACAGTAAAACTGCTTACATTCAATCCTTCAAAATGCCGCTGTTGACATTATAATAACAAAGAAAATACCCCCACCCCCTAAGGAATATAAATAGATATTCAATCCGCACGTCTTTGTTATACCAAATCATATGACATGTTACTCCCCCTTAGTCTGTACTTTCACTCTTTCGTTAGATAAACGTTCAAGCACCAATGTTCTTTTCCCTAGCGATGACAATCAATATAAAATCAATGCCAGCATCACCTGTTTACTCCATATATTTCTCCCCCTTTTTGTCATAAAAATGACAAAGAAGCGAAAAAACAAAGGACAACACGAAAAGAATTTTACAAATCTCAGAATAGACTTGCAAACCTGTAGAGTTAGGCACGAGGGTTCCACACATCATGTTCTGATAACCAATATCAAAACCGAAACTACAAGTAGCTTTATTTTGATATGTTACCAAGGAAACAATTGTCCGAAATAATTTTTCCAATTTAGTTTAGCAAACCAAAAACAACTAAACACTTTAGTCCCTTTGCTAAACCGATTGTTCAAAAACAACCGCTTAATTCGATAAGACCAAAATAAAGATAAACTCTATTTTTCTCATCAGGTTCTAATTATCCATAAACTTAGACCTTTCAATTTTAAACAAGACAAGTACTAGGTTAGTTAACTAGCATTTCTTGTTAAGGCATTCGATTAGACTTGAATAACCGAAACCTCACTTCGATAAGTCTAACTAAGATCGAATTAACTTAGTTTCTCTTATCCAGGAATCGAATTGGACTAAACAACCCATCCCCGTACACAAATTATTTCGTTAAGCCATAAATAATTCATACAAACCAAAATAAATCAACTTGCACAATTATTCACCTCAACCGGAAGCAATTGAAACAACACAGACATTAAAAGCACCGCAATTGCACCAAAATTTTGTAAGCCTAAACAATTGATATCATACAAAAGCAAGATAACAATAGTTTCTCTTAACCGGAACCAATTGAATCACACACAACATCAATTGTACCAAAATTTTGTAAGCCTAAACAATTGATACCACACAATAAAGCAAGATAACAATAGTTTTTCTTAACCGGAACCAATTGAATCACACATCCACACACACATCATGGAATAAACATCAATTGAACCGAAATTTTTTTAAGCAAAAGCAACAAATATATATAATATATACTCAGGCTTTTCTTAAATAGGAAAACAATTAACTAACAATATTGTTACCTCAAATTTCGCATCCACTTCTCCAATATGATTGCATCTTCGTCCAGGGAGAATTGATATCGAAATATCATCACGTTGTCATCCTTATGCATAAACAAAAGAATAACAACAACCCTCAACCTTTACCAGAGAAAGGTTAAAAACTGGTTTTAACAACTGCATGCAAAAGTTGAAAACCGTCGAAACACATATGCTTTTATGCTAAACCAAAACCGATTCAACATATTGTTACTTTTTCACATATTGTTTCTACCAGAACCCCTCATGATCTCGTTGATAAAGCCTACCTATAAGGGCTAGAACTTAATCCCGCTAAATCAAAAAGTCACCCAAACCATAAGGGTTCACAATATATGAGATCGAATATTAAGGTAGTGAAACCGAAATCAAACATCCCATAAACATACATAGCAATAAGATAAAAGCAATTAAGCACAGGCTATTTAAACCGAAAACTATCACAAGAAAAATTACTCAATCAAATAATTTTATTCATAATAGTTTTATTCATAATAGACCAATACAATCAATGAAAAAATCAAAAATTGATGCCTATTATACTATCAACTCAAGTATTCTTCATAGACATGAGTTCTCTTGCGCTTGATGGGAATAATTCTCCGAATTCCCTGAAGCGATCCTTGATTAAAGACTAATTCTTCAATCTTGTGGAAGTTTGGTTCTTCCTTGTTTACTCTTTTGGAGAGTAAATCTAGCTGCTTGAGAATTTGATCCTGGACTAAAAAGGATTGTTCAAGGCTACACTTTAGCATCAAATATTCTAACTTGGTTTCGGCACAAGTTCGAGCCATCTTGTAAAATTCTTTCTCATAATCGATCATACACGAAGAATGATTCATATTCATTTAGGAAGCGGATCCATTTCCATTGAAATTTAGATGACCGAAAGAGTCACTAGCTAATTTTTCAAAGATACCTTTTAAAACTTTTGAAGAAAGCTTTGCATACAAATCGATTTTTCCCGATTCCAGTTTCAGTAAGACCGCAACGTACATATAAAACCGAACCTTAAATAAATCAATAGTTACTAAAAACTTGTTCCTTGATTATGGAAAACAAATATTCTCCCTTAATAGAAAAATCGAAAATCGAAAACTTTAATATTAAGGAATTTAGGAAAGTGCGATCCTGTGAATATTTTCATAAATCTCCCAATTCTTTTGAACTATTCCAAAAATACACTGAACTCATCAAACTTAGTTTGATCACTCTATGAGTCAGTGCATTTCTTCCGGATACTAAGTATCTGAATGAGACAGATAAAGCTTTCCATGGTTATCAGAAAAATGCTTCTTGTCAGATTTGTTAAGAACCCTAACCCCTTTTGACGGTAAACCAAATTACTATCATAAAGATATTTAGGAATTACCTTTGAACCGAAGACTTGATCAACCTCTTCCTTTAATAGTTTCATGACCTTCTTTGGTATCCACTTCCTGGATTTTGTAGCTTTCTGATCCTCCTTTCTTTTGTAATGAACTGTTAGACAATTCTTTCGAGACTCTTTTGATCTGAGATCATCATGTTTGTGTGTGGCTTCTTTAGATGAAGTTATCGTATTAAGCCTTGGGCTGAGGTTCGAACATGATAAACGTCGACAGTCCTTAATTACATGACCTTTGTTTCCACAATAAAAACATCTTCTATCATGATGTGTAAGATGATGTGAAGATCTCAGATGAGAGTAGTTCATTACTTTATTTCCTGAGGATGCCATGTCCTTTTTACAAACATCAACCTTCTTTTGAACACCCTTAAGGTTGGCATTCTTCTTTCCTCCTGGTGGATGATACAATCCAGATTTCTTGGATCTTAGGAAGGATGTATCCGACTATTTTTCAGACATTAATGAAAACATATCATTCTTTAGCTTGTTGACATGTTCGGTGACAGTCTTTATCTCATTGTCATATGAGACCTTTAAGGCATTGTATTCATTTATTGTTGTTTTTCTTAAGACCTCAGTTTTCTTTTCTTGATCAATAATTTTCTTTAACTTGGTTTCTAAGAGATTGATGTTTGAGGAGGAACTAACTTTGCAGGATTCTAGGTCATTTTTACATGATGAAAAATCACGTTTAAGCTGATCATTTTCAGACTTTCATATGACCTAAGTCTTTAAGAAGTTTTCCTTCTCTCTTTAATGCACGCGTGATCTCGGTTGCACAGAAAGAAATTCTTTCTTTAATTCATAAAAGCTGAGATGTTTTTATGTTCACATATTCAGCATCTTCTTCATCATCAAGTAATTCAGAACCAGACTCATCAAGTGTGAGTACATGACTTAACTTAACCTCTTCTTGAGAGCATACAGACATGTTTTTAAGAGCACGAGGAGCTTATAGAAGACATCCCTTCCAAGCATTTTCGGAAGTTAAATCCAGGGCGAGTTTTCTTCAAACCTTGTGACACGTTAACTGAATCATCCTTTGGATTCATTCTTATAGGTTGGATCGCACCAAACAAAGATTGTTAGATCTTTTCTTGTTTGCCTGCTCTGATACCAATTGAAAATGAGAGGGTACCCAAATATACCTCAAGCTAAAACTTTTCCTACATATAAGTCCTTTCTCCGAAAGTGATTGTCTATGGACTGTGTAGGATCATAATATCGCAATGCATAGGGCTCGCGAGATCAATAAACGACAGTACCGCGAGGGAGTCGCAGGAAACTAAAATAGACGACGCAACGGGAAACGACACACAAAACAACTGAAAGACATGGAACCTGGCGAGGGTTAAGAAGTGTCATGAGATTGAATAGTTGTACATCGGCGACACTTCGCGAGACATTCCCGAAAATAAAGGATAGCTTTAATTTTGTCATCCACTATGTATTACCCTATATAAAGGGTCGAGTGAGTCTGTTGTAAGAGAGATCTTTTTGGAAGTGTGGTGCAAGTCATTAGGAGAGAGAAAGTTTAAGAGTGTTTTATTTTGCTAAGTGTAATTCCATTTTCCCTGTGTAGATAACTCATGAAATCAATCAATAAACATTCTTTATTATGCATCTTTCAATGGACTAATTAACCAAAATATAGTGAGGGGTGTAGTGTGGGAAAACCTGCTACTACATATGCGCTAGAAACAGGGACCTAATCTTGTTGGTTTAGGAAAGAAAATCGCAATTAAAGTTGTTTAGATCAAGAAAATGAGAAAGAAAACTCTTAGATCGGATGAAGCAGGAGAAAAAGATATGGCATACAGCACAGGTATGAGAGTAATGGTTAACGAATTTCACGAGAATATCAGAGGAAGGATACACAAACGAGATTTTGAAGGAAAGAAGATTACAGATCGAGAAATAACGTCACCTTTGAAAAATTGGGAAAAGCAAGAGATAACATTCACGGCGGAGGAAATATCAAAAGAAAACTTGGATCACATGTCTCCACTAGTGATTGCAATAAACGTGTATAAGGAAGGAGAGAAATCGGAGAATACGATGGAAACATGGGTGATGAATGGAGTTTTAATCGATACAGGGAGTCTGGTAAACATCATGTTCTATCACGCTTACAAAAAGATGGGATATAAAGATGAAGATATGAATTTCGCGGCATACAATATTCAAGGTTTTGGTAAATCCATAACAAAAGTTAAAGGGGAGATAAAAATACGTATTCCGTTAGGAGGAATTGAAACACAAGTGACATTGAGTGTGGTGGATATGGAATCACCATATAACATGTTGCTAGGAAGACCATGGGTACATGCAATAAAAGCTGTGGCGTCGACGCTTCATCAACGTATCAAATTCCCTACACCAACTGGAATCAGCGAGATCAGAGGGGACGCCGCCAAAGGAAGAATATATTATCAAAATGAAGTAAAATGTTGCGAGGAACAAATAAACAAGCGAAAGGACATATCAAAATACCGCAAAAAGATGGTGAGAGAGGCTAAGAAAGAAGAAGAGTTCAAAGTTTACATGATCAAAGCGAAGGAAGGAAAAGGCATACCCAGCGAGATCTCGGGAGAAGAAAATAATCCCGCGAAGGAACCAAAAGGACCAACCCCTATGGGAGAACCGAAGGCCAGTTACGTCGCGGCAGAGCAAACCAAAGAAGTGAATATTGGAACTAAGGAAGAACCCAAGATGCTGAAGATTGGAACTAACATGGAAGCGGATGAAGAAGAGAGAACTGTCGGTCTGTTGCGAGATTATAAAGATATCTTCGCGTGGGATATGGATGAAATGCCTGGTATAGATCCATCGGAGCTTTGTCACAAGTTGGAAATTGATAAAAATGTAAAGCCATTCAAACAAAGAATTAGAAAGATAGCAACAGCATATCACCCTCAGATAGAAGAAGAGTTGCAGAAGATGTTGGACGCAGGAATCATTAGACAAGCAAAATATCCCGAATGGATAGCGAATATGGTTATAGTTCCAAAGAAGAACAAAGGAATAAGGATTTGCATTGATTTCACTGATTTAAATAAAGCCTGCCCAAAAGACAGTTTTCCATTGCCAGATATTCCCCAACTGGTCGAATCAGCGGCAGGGAATGAAAGGGTATCCTCGCTGGATGGATACAAAGGTTACAACCAGATCCCACTCGCCGAAGAAGATCAAGAGCATACTGCTTTCTTCGCTCCAAGAGGATTATACTGCTATACTAAAATGCCATTCGGTTTGCGAAATGCTGGAGCGACATATCAAAGGATGGTAGAAGAGGTATTCGCAGAATGGATACATAAAACACTGGAAGTCTATGTAGATGATATGCTAGTAAAAAGTAAGAAGGCAGAAGATCACGTGCGAGACCTGAAAGAAATTTTTGAGCAAATGAGACGTTTCAACATCAAAGTCAACCCAGAAAAATGTACCTTCGGAGTTGCATCAGGGAAATTCTTGGGTTACATTGTATCAAAGGAAGGAATACACGTTGACCCGGAGAAAGTAAAAGCAGTTCGCGACATGCCGACGCCGGCGACAGTAAAAGATGTTCAAAAGCTAAATGGATTGTTAGCATCACTAGGAAGGTTCATCTCGCGATCGTCTGATAAATGTAAACATTTCTTCAGTGTTCTAAAAAAAGGATCGAAATTCGAATGGACGGACGAATGTGAAAAGGCTTTACAAGGAATTAAGGAGCATTTAATGGATATATCCATTATGCAAAAGGCAGAACCTGGAGAGGAATTATTAATATATCTCGCGACGACTTCGCACGCCTTAAGCGCAGTTTTATTGCGAACAGACGCTGGAGTGGAAAAACCAATCTATTATATCAGTAAAACTTTTAATGCCGCAGAAAGAAATTATTCAAAGATTGAAAAACTAATCCTAGCGTTAGTCTATGCGTCATTTAAACTTCGCATATATTTTCAGGCACATATCGTTAGGGTGGTAACAAAGGTACCAATTGAGTCAGTAATGAAAAATTCAAAAGATCGGAAGAGTCGAAAGATGGAATGCTCAAATAAGTCATTGCAAACTCAAATATGAAATATTATCTTCAACCAAGTCACGGTGTCGTCGCAGACTTTTGGCAGAATTTCCCTTGGAGGAAGATGAAGCAGTGGATGAAATGATGGATGTAGAGGAAGAACATGGAGACCCAAAAGATTTGTTAACTGAGCCGAACCGGTGGGAAATATTAGTGGATGGATCATCAAATGGAGAAGGTAAAGGAGTGGGAATTGTTGTAATTTCACCAGAAGGCAATAAATTAGCTTTTGCTTTTAGATTGGAATTTGAGTCTACTAATAATGAAACGGAGTATGAAGCTATAATACATGCTTTACGATTTGCAATAGAAATGAAACTGGAGAGTGTAAGAATAACCAGCGACTCGCAATTGGCAATTCGTCAGATAATGAGTAAAAGTATGCTACAAATGATCCATCCCTACGTAAATATAGGAAGCTTGTAGAAGTGTTGTCAGCACAGATACCGAAAATAAAATGGAGGCACATATCAAGGAGAGATAACAGACTCGCAGACGCTTTTGCATTTATATCAAGCATGATGACAGACCCAACTGCGAGGAATATCAAAATACAGACGCTATTGGCGCCATCAATTAATAAAGAAGAGGAACTAGAAGCAGATATAATGATGGTGGTAGATGAGATGCAAGGCCGCGAGGAAGATTGGAGAATAGAACTTCACGCGTATTTAATGAAAGGCGAGATACCAAGAAATAGATTGGAAGCACACAAGTTAAAGAGTCGAGCAACAAATTATGAATTGCGAGATGGCGTGCTTTATCGGCGTTCTTTTGATGGACCTTCGCTTCGATGCCTGACAAGGAAAGAGGGAGAAACCATATTGAAGATGCTGCATAGTGGGGATGCAGGAAATCATAGCGGCGGAAGATCTTTGGCATACAAGGCAAAGACGCAAGGATATTATTGGCCATATATGCATGAGGATGCGAGAGCAATAGCCAGACGCTGCGAAGATTGTCAAAGACACGGGAAAAAGATACATGCACCAGGAGCACAGTTAAATTCTTCAAAAAGTGTGTGGCCTTTTGGAAAATGGGGTTTAGATATTGTGGGACCATTTTTACCAGGAACTGGACAAAGGAGATACTTAATTGTCGCAACGGACTATTTCACAAAATGGGCAGAGGTGAAAGCGGTCCAAAGACATTCGTGATAAGGATGTTTTTACTTTCATATTCGAAAATATCATATGCAGATTTGGGATCCAGCGCAATTGGTATCCGATAATGGGAAGCGATTTGAAGGGCAAAATATAGAGTTCTTTGCTCAATGCATTTGAGATAAAATGTGGAAAATCGACTCCATTATATCCACAAGCTAATGGCCAAGCGGAGGCAACAAACAAAACAATTGCCGATATATTGAAGAAAAAGTTGGAAGGACACAACAAAGGATGGTGCGAACAAGTACCCAATGCAGTATGGGCCTATAATACAACTAGAAGAGAAGCCACAGGAATGTCCCCTTTTTGCCTAACTTATGGAGTTGAAGCAGTACTCCCAACAGAGGTCGTGATTCCGACAACCAAAAGAGAGGTCTGGGAGAAAAATCTTAGCGCAGGTAATATTCTAGTCAAGTTGGATGAATTGGAAGAAAAACGAGAAAAAGCCTTGCGACACATGGAGAATTACCAGCGAAGACTGGCTAGAGAATATAACAAGCGTGTAAAAATACGTGAGTTCCAACCGGGCGACTTGGTGTTGCGAGAAACTCCAGTATATCAACGTGAAAACGGAGGCAAACTGGCGAGAAAATGGGATGGACCTTATATCGTCAAAGAGGTAGTTGGTACAGGGGCATATAGATTGATGGACCCCGAAGGAAGAGATGTGGGACAAAAATTGGATAGACCATGGAATAGGTTATATCTAAAGAAATATTACCCGTAATAACGAAAGATAACAAAAAGAATCAAGATGAAGTACTTCTTCGCCAGATATTTGCGACATTCAATAAAATGCAGAGAGAATCCGCGAAGAGATCGCGATAAGAATAACAAAAAAGTCATGCATGGCTTAACAAAACAACAAGAGATAAGGAATGATTAAATGAATGAATCGGCGAATATCTCGCAGACAAAATAGCAAATGATGAAGAATGATTGAATAAAAAGAATGAGTGAATGGGACGAACCTTTATGGCGTACACCCTAGTTCGCGAATTATATTTCGTAAGAGGCAAATGTAAGACCTAAAGTGCGTCATATAAGGGGGTATCTCTTAACATGGCTCAGGTGGAAGGTTACACCGCTCCTGAAGCCTGAGCCATGAAAATTTGGGGCCCATGAAAGCCTATCCGGAAGAGGTACCTTGGATTCCCAACTATATATGTAGGTTATACCCTGGTTGGGCGACCGAGGGTCTCTTCTTAGGAGTCAGTGTATGCACAAGGCGCCGAGGTACACGGTTGAGCCAGAGTGCCCGGGATGGATGAACCTACCCTGGCCATTCTTGGCAAGTCTTGGCATGCGTTGCACTCGCCCGAAGAAAACTCCACTTAGGGTGCAGTCTCGTAACCATAAACCCTATAGGTATAAGGGATAAGAGGCTGCGAAAACAACTGGTTGTTGTTAAGACCGGATGGGAGGAGCTAGTCTTGTATGGCCGATGTTTCGCCTCCTTGAAGGGGCAACCGGGGAGATGATAAGGGCGGTACTCTCCATTAGGGGGAGTGCCAAAACAGACGCAAATGTCATGAGGCTTTGTTTTCGCAAGGAGACTTAGGCTTGTCATATTTGTGCAATGATCCTGCAGAGGCAATAATACTAACGCGAGGGTAAGGCGAGATCAATGGGTCTTTGCATGAAAGTGTACGGACGTCCTGCGATTTCGTCGCACGACGGCAATGTCATGGGACTTTATGTCCGCAAGGATATCTAGGCCTGTCATATTGTCGCAACTAAAACATCCTGCAGAGGCAAAAATACTTGGAAAATGATAAGACAAGATCAATGGGTCTTTACATGCAAGTGTAATGACGTCCTGCGATTTTGTCGCCGAAAAAGATGGCAGGGGAGGACCTCTAATTAGGGAGGTCTAACTCGGAAGACCACACAAAATTGATAAGGCAAGGTCAATGAGCCATTGCATGAAAATGTAAAGGCGGTCTGCGACTTTGTCGCCACAAGAAGAGATAAAATAAAGACTACCGAAAGAAAAGTAGGTTTCTTCACTCACGAAGATACCTGCGACCTCGCCGCAGTACAAAATTCGACATCAATGAAGAGTACAATACAAAGATGAAGATGACTGAGTAAAGATCATTTCATAATGAAGATACAAAATGCAAGCGAACAAGCTTGCGAGATTATAGTCATACTTAAGAAGAAGAAAATAAGAGGATTATCCAACAAGAGATTTAATCTTTCAAAACAAACAAACAGTTGTAGCAAGAGTTATCAAACAAGTTAATTCTCTACATCAATTTTATCGTCTTCACCAATTACTTTCTCAGCTTCACCTTCGCCGGTAAATGGATGTTCATCAGAAGTATTTTCAGCAACTTCATTCTCGCCAGTTGATGGATTTTCATCAGCAGTTTTTTCAGCTAGATCTTTGTTGACAACTTCAATATTAGCGATATCTTCGCCACTTTCATAGTCATAATCACTATCAGGAGAACCGGGGACTTCATCATCACTTACTTCCAAAGGATTGACATGAATAGGATTAAGAGACTTCGACAGCAAAATATCATTCACAAGGACTTCCGCTTTAAGATGGAATTGACGAAGCAGCGCCTTTTGACGATTTTTACTATCTATATCCTTACAATCAGACATATAATCAAACCTTCGCTCTGCACGGTCGCGAGAACGAGCAAGATGTGCGGTGAGTATCCCGTTTTCCTTGCGAATTTTAGCATAATCAGACTTGAGGATGGAGATAGTGGAGCGAAGCTTTCTCTCAGAGTCTGCGTAATAGATACACAAAGTTAAAGAAAATTTTATCGAATATTATTGGCAATCTCAGGATGATAAAGCATTCATGGGAGAAATAAAAGTATTGAGATAGTCAAATAATTTGACTACCTTCCTTTTGAGAAGAAAGATGTTGAATTAAAGTCTGCTGAAATTATTCCCCCAGGCGGTCCATGACATCATCAAATGAATCTCCCACTAAGCCTTTCAGTCGAGATCGCAAATTCTTTTCATTGGAAATAAGTATGGAGTTTTCGTTCGCCAGAGTAGAGTTGGATTTTTCTAAATTGACACATTGTTCTTGGAATTGCTTCGCTTTTACACTCAAAGTTATTCTACCTTGAATAAGTTTATCTCTATCAGCAGTAATTTCTTCAAGTTGGTTTTTCAAAGAATGATTGGCTTGCTCTTGTTCTTCAAATAATTTTTGGCAAACATCATACTTCTGCGAGTAGCTCGCCACCTTATTCAACAGAGAACGTTTCTCTTGAGAAAGAGTTCGATTCTCATCTGATAAAGTTTCCAACTCCAAATTAGTTTTAGTCAAAGCATAAGAGAGGCGAGATAAGTCATTACTTAATGAGTCTTGCTTTTGCGATAAATCAAAATTCTCTTTCGATAAGTTATTTATTTGATCAGCTGCATAGGTATGAAGATTATCTAAGAGATTATACTGCTCCATCCAAGAATCTCTTTCGACTCGAACTTCTTCCATGATAGACTCCGTCTGATATATCTCCATTATTCGTTTCTGGTTTAATACTTTGAAGACGGGCAAGGATTTGAGTTCTCAAAAAAAAAAAAAAAAAAAATATGGGGGGACGGCGAGAGCATACCTTTTAATTCTTCATTCTTCTTGCGAAGGTTATCATGATCAAGGTGGAGACTATTGCACTTCGCGGTCATAACCTGGAGATCATCCTTCAGCTTGCTAATTTCTTGAACCAAAGATGCTTGCGAGACCTTATCAGAACCAAGGTGCTTACTTAAAATCTCGCAGACGTTGGATTTGATAGGATCAGCGGAATTCCTCTTGGCATCATTCACGAGACCTGAAAGAACCTTAAAGGCCACATCTATACCCTCCAAATTTTCCGCCGTTAGAGGAATTTGCTCTACTAAAAAAGATGAATCATTCTTTGTCAAAGGAACCTCCTGAGGAGAGGAAGTTTCAGGGAGAGAAGTGATTGGAAAAATAGTAGGGGCTTTGATAGCAGAGGGTGGTATAACATCGTTGGTAGGAAGACAGTTATAAGGAATTTGATCTATGAGGAGTTGAGGCATAGAAGTATTGTCATTAGTAGTAGTACCAGAGGAAGGGGGCACAAAGTTATCTTGCGAAGTTTTCGCAGGAGGAGATGAAGGTGTGAATGAAGGAAATGGAACGTCGGGAGTAACAGGTTTGGAATAGCGAGGCTTTTTGGGAGCATGACCAGTAGTTTTATCATCCTGTGAATGACAAATTAAGTAAAAAGCAGAGGCAATAATGTATTGTTGATAAAAAATAAAAGTTTCGTAAATACCTTGTCGCTCGCGGACTGTCTTTTTGAAGCCATAGATTTTGGTCGCGAAGTGGACTTTGGTTGTGCAACGGGTTCTTGTTGCGAGGTAGATTTCGATGGCGAGCCCAAAGAACGAAGAGGGTCCTTCACGATAAATCTAGTTCTGGGATGGTTCTTGCTAAACAACAATGGCAGAAAAAGAATTACAAAGTTAATTATACCGGTATGATTTCAACAAAGAAAGCTAATTTCAAATCTGATCAACAACAAAATCAGCCAAATATGGCAAAATTAACAAACCTGGACGTCATAACAACTGGTAGAAAATAGTTAAAGTGATGAAGAAGAAGAACACTTGCAGAATGATGAAGAAGAAGAACACTTGCAGACGATGAAGAAGATGAAAAGGAAAAGAAAAATTCTTCACAGGGGAGCTCCTATAAATAGATGAGAAAAATATTATGACCGGATAACATTAAATGCACCGGTAAAAGAGGTAAAAGATAGACACGTGTAAACGGTCACCACCTGAATCCAAGGAAGCTTGGCGAAAAGAACTTTAGCAGAATTCAAATATATAGCATATTTCCTAATAGGCGAGAAGGGATTGCGAACTCGATTATTCTCTGTAACACATGAGGCAAGAAATGCCACTTCGAATATAGGAGCTTCGGAATTTCGCAAAAGAATAGAGGCAAGTACGTACTTTTCAAGAACAGTATTCTTCTGCTCATTCCCTCATCAACGAAAACCAAAGATCACTACAACAACAGATTTTTCCTTTAAGATCGCTCTTCAAGCAATATTCAAGGAAAAAGAGGCAAGATGTAGGATCATAATATCGCAATGCATAGGGCTCGCGAGATCAATAAACGACAGTACCGCGAGGGAGTCGCAGGAAACTAAAATAGACGACGCAACGGGAAACGACACACAAAACAACTGAAAGACATGGAACCTGGCGAGGGTTAAGAAGTGTCATGAGATTGAATAGTTGTACACTGGCGACACTTCGCGAGACATTCCCGAAAATAAAGGATAGCTTAGCTGTCATCCACTATGTATTACCCTATATAAAGGGTCGAGTGAGTCTGTTGTAAGAGAGATCTTTTTGGAAGTGTGGTGCAAGTCATTAGGAGAGAGAAAGTTTAAGAGTGTTTTATTTTGCTAAGTGTAATTCCATTTTCCCTGTGTAGATAACTCATGAAATCAATCAATAAACATTCTTTATTATGCATCTTTCAATGGACTAATTAACCAAAATATAGTGAGGGGTGTAGTGTGGGAAAACCTGCTACTACAGACTGAGTCGAGACAATACAACTAATCGGTTCACACTTCGTGTGATGTTTATGGATACGAGATCGAGACAATACAACAACGAAGTATGTTTACTTGATACAAAGGTTCGGACTTAACCAAACATAATAGGATTTCTTATCAAAATAGGAATTAACGTTTGTGTAATTTATTTTAATTATAATAAAACAATTATAATGCGGAAAATAAAAGTAAATGACACAACAAGATTTTTTTAACAAGGAAACCGAAAATGCAGAAAAACCTAGGGACCTTGTCCGTAATTGAATACTCTCGGGATTAAGCCGCTACACAAAACTACACCTAACTTCGTATAGTTGAGACCAAGTAACTAACCCTATAGTTCACCTAGTTAAAATCGTATTCCCACGCCTCCAACTTATAAATAAGTCACGTACTTGGAACAATTTCTTTGGTTCGTATTCCAAACAGTAAAAGAACAACAAATCTGTTTGGCATCAACTCTATTCAACCAAGTGAATTGAGTCGGACAAAGGCACTACATTTATCTTGACATAAACTCCTTCGTCGTGTCCTTAGATATATCTTATATTCAATTATCAAGTAATCATTTAAGATTAAGCCAACAACACCTTAAATCAGAAGAACCGTGTCGATGCCGATTTACTCAATTAATCAATCCAATCTACCACAAGGATAAACCGATTATTAATTGGATCCTCTTTTACCGAAACAAGTATTGTGCACACCAAATATTATAAACCCAAGTCGGATCTTCAATATCTTCTTTGTCTTCAAATCTTCTTAAATCTTCAATAAAAAACACGCACACAATCACTTGAATCTCTTATGATCAATCACGCATTTAACGGAGTCTGTTAACAATGGATTATATCACAAGATTGTCTTTAGAACTAACAACAAGTCTAAAGATCCTCTGTCGAAACTCTCGAACTAGTTTGAGTGAATCTTATATCGAAGAGAAGATTCTCAAGAATAAACAAACTAGGTGCAATCAGATTTCAACCACCGTTAGTCAATCAAATCAATCGAAAACAAAATATCCACCAACGGCACATGCTAGAGTTTCTCAATCCCAAAGAAGACTTTAAACCGAGCCGGCGTAAGAGATTTCTCCTAATTAGGTTACTCTCCACCCCGAATAGGCGGCTATACCAAGAATAACAACAAAAGAGGAAGTCTCGTTGTTACAAAGGATTAGTTTGCTAGAAAGGCAACCTTCAAGTATTTATAGACAAAGAAGTTTGGACCCCAAGGAATTTCCAAAACCGAAAATATTCTCAAGATACTCATTAAAGCAATGATTCGGTTTTCAAAATTTGAAATACTCTGTCCAAAAATAACGATCGAAATCTCTCGGAAAATCTAATTAGTAAATGCACATTACTAATTCTGGAATTTCCCTACAAAATGAAATTAATAACCTTAATTTAAAGATTTTTAACTTACTTATGTTTCGATCCTGGGATTCTCTTCCCTTAGCCGTTAAGGAATATCTTTGAACAATTAAAGAAATAAACATTCACAAAGACGTGTTCAAAGTTTGTCGACATTTTTACTTTGTAAGTTCTCTTTCACACTTACAACCTTGAAACCGATTTGCCACACATCCAAACAAGTTTAGAATTGGTTCATCTGACTTTCAAGAACTATGAGATTGATCAAACGAACATTCAATCACAATCATGGGTTTAACGGTTCTACCAAAACAAGTTTCTGTTCTACCTCCATGTGAGTACTGTGCATAGTCACACTAGCTTTCCAAAATTCGGTTGACTAGGTACTAGGATCGGTTCCCCACATATATATGTTATCTAACTTATATGTGTTGCACATTTCCATAGGATCGGTTTCCCTTTGCCTAAAAACGTGTTGCACATGTGCATAGGATCGGTTCCCCTTTCTGCTATAAACCTTGTTGCACCCCATACAAGGATCGGTTCCCCTTGTGATGTACTGCACCCCTTACATGGATCGGTTCCCCTTTCCCTTTAATTGGTTAGACACACAAACCCGATCATACCACGGGTGATTACTTAAGATCGGTTTTACTAATAAAAGTTATACCAATACATAAGTGAGGCATTTGTGAATAGTTCTACCAAGAATTCAAACAAGTTGTGAGCGGTTATACTCAATCACACATATTGGTTGTTCACAAGATATGCAATGAATAACAAAACCAATAACATCTGGCAATTTTCTTTTCGGTCCACAAACAAGTTTATGAACTTACTTCCTTAGAACACATGTACACATTGTTCCCTAGGATGATATCCTCACCTCATTCCCATACATAATCACAATAGCATTCAAATAATTATGGCGATGTCTTATCTACAAATTTTAATGCTTAAGCAATAAACCTCGTATTGTATTCCTTAATATTATGTCTATCTAGAGTTCAAATATGCTTCGCATTATATTTTCAATATGCACGACTTTAAAGATACGTTAGGGAATGAAACAGATTCAAGTCAAATATCACTAACCTCAAGTGGAAGGATGATTGTTGTCGTTGTAGCTCCTTGCTTCTTCACATGCTCTAGACTTAGCAATACTTGTAGTGTCTCATATCCTAATACTTTCAAGCTAACCTATACGAAGTCGACTCTACTACATAATCAAGCGACTCTTAACATGATTTTTGATTCACTAAAATATGACAACCAAACTTGACATACCAACGCTTGGTGGGTTCAACCGATCAATGCTCCAACAGGTTTCGTTATGGTACGGATCATTGTAGGTGAGGTTGGTGATGTAACTTGTGGTTTTATGTTTTATCGTGTCTTTTAGTTTGGTGAAGAGTGGTTTATGTTGTTAAGTGTCATAGTATGTTCAGTGTGCTTGTATGATTCTGTTGTAATGTATTGAATTTAAATTTCTTTGATGTAACAATCAACTATTTTAATGATGAGTGTAGGACCAGAATATCGCGACAGCAATACTTCACGAGATTAATAAACGACTGCGTCGCGAAGGAGTCGCATGGAGGTAAATCAATGACGTAATAGATGACGATAGTTAGAACATGAGGAAAGTATGAAAGACTTGGCGAGATTTAAGAATGTCGCGAAGGCAAACAGTTGTATATTCGCGAGCACTCGCGAAACGATTCCGAAAATAAGGGACAGTATAGCTGTCACCCACTATGTAATACCCTATATAAAGGGTCGAGTAAGTCTGTTATAAGGAGAGGGCTTTTTGAATTGAGAAACAAGTCATTAGGAGAGAGAAAGGAAAGAGAGATTGTAATTTCTTTAACTTTGTTCTACATTTCTTTGTAAATCATTCAAGAAAACAATTAGAAAAATACATCATTGTTCATCTTCCAATGGATTGATCAAACAGATTTGAGTGAGGGGTGTAGTGTGGGAAATCCTGCAACTACATATGCGCTAGAACCAAAGTTAGTAGCTATGGGAAGTCGCGATCAGGAAGAGTTTGAAAGAGAAAGAAATTTCTACAACCGTGGCGGAAACAATAAAATTCAAAGACTTGATCAACCACAAGAAACCTATGGGGGTCAAAGGTATAATTCGCAAGAGACTTATGGAGGCCGAGGCGAGAATTATAATAGAGGACAGCGAAGTCGCAGAGTAGTGTGGGAGGAAATTAAAATGCCGTCATTGAATGCCAGTGTGGAAAAGATATGGGAAGCAATACTTTTGATGGAAAATATACCAGCACCATGGAACATGGGAAGTGAGCCACCACCTGGAGATAGAAGTCATGAGTTCTGTTCTTACCATCGCTTTCATGGGCACCTAACAAATGATTTGCAGAAACATCAAGAGAATTATCCTAAGAATGATTGATCAAGGGAAACTAAATCACTTTTTAAAAGAAGAAGAGAAAGTTCAACATTTACCACCCCCACCGGCAAAGGGAAAAGAAACATTCGTTATAGAAGTTGGGGCAAAGGCTAAAAATTTGTTTTGCAACTCCATTGTACACTCATACCGCACTATTGAAGATTTTCATGACAATGTACTTAGTAGAGTTTTCGCGAGAGATGCTGATGATAAAGAAGTGATGAATGTTGCGAAGACATCGCAGCTAAAAGAGTGGCAACTGCAGATTATTTCTTTCTCAGCTGAAGAAGTACCCAAAGGAAGAGAAATACATGATAGCCCACTGGTTGTGAAGCTGGAAATTAATCCAAAACCCATTGATGGCGAAGATGATGAAGCGGAAAATTGTTGGGCAATCAATAGAATATTGATTGATACTGGTAGTTCAGTCAACATTCTTTTCTATCATACTTACAAAACTATGGGAGGAAAGGATGAAGACTTGATCCCTTCAACATACAAAATATATGGTTTCAACGGTACCGCGAACAAGCCCAAAGGAGAAGTGCACATGATGATACCCTTGCAGGGGTTATCGACTGATATTTTGTTTTGCGTAGTTGATGTGGAATCTCCCTACAATGCATTGATTGGAAGACCATGGCTTCATCAAATTGCAGGCATAACATCGACATACCATCGGTGCATAAAATTTCCACATCCTAGCGGTGTCGGAATTATAAAAGGAGATTGGATAGAGGGGCAAAAGTGTTATGAGGTGGATGTAGAGAGAGCTGCGAAGAGAGAACAAAAAAAGAAAGGTTGGAGGAAGAATGTACAGGATGAACAAAGAAAAGAAAGACTAATGGTAGATGCCATAGAAACAAAAGAAGAAGAGATCTTTGAAGGCGATTGCACAAAAACAACCGAGTATCATGATGCAAAGGAGACATTGAAATGGTGGGTGATGCGGAGGCGTGAAGGAAGTAAGAATAAAAGGTGTAAAAAATAAATAATTGCGAGAAAAGATAACAATTTAATGATGAAAGCATGATAAGGATAAGAGGCAAAGATGATGGTTGCGGAAAAATTGTGCGAGAATCTCGCCATGAAGAATGTATACAAATCTATTGAATAATGGAACTGAGATTGTGCAATAACCCACAGACAAATGATTGAATAAATTGATAAAATGAATGAGTGAGTGAATGGGACAAACCTTTATGGCGTACCCCTAGTTCGCGAATGATATTTCGCAAGAGGCAAATGTAAGACCTAAAGTACGTCATATAAGGGGGTATCTCTTAACATGGCTCAGGTGGAAGGTTACACCGCTCCTGAAACCTGGGTCATGGAGATTTGGGGTCCATGAAAGCCTATTCGGGGGAGATACCTTGGATTTCCAACTATATATATACGGTTATACCCTGGTTGGACGCCCGAGGGTCTCTTCCAAGTAGAGCTGGCAAACGGGCGGGCCGGGGCTGGCTTGTTACCAACCCGCGGGTTACGGGTTAAAAAGGGCCCAAGCTTGCGGGTTGATATTCTTCACGGGTCGTCATTTCTTCAACCCGCGCCCGTAGCGGGTAAAGCTTGCGGGTTTACGGGCTAACCCGGTTTGTTTAATTAAAAATAAGAAATCAGTGGCTTGAGCATCTTTAGAATAAAAAATCATGAACGTAACCCGTAAGCATATCTAATTTGAGGCAAAATAACAGTAAATTAGAGAATTCCCATTACAACAAACAAACTTGGGGCATCAATTCTTACAAGTATAATATGAAACAATATCCAATTGAAAGAACTAAATATTAGTGCCCAATATTAATTTGACTGTAAAACCCAATTGGGAAAACTAAAAATTTAACCATAACACATCACTATTCACTTGAACGGATGAACTTTCTCAAGCATCATCAAGATACACTTCGAGTTTCTGCCTACGATGCCTAGTATTATTTGGTGACGATTCTCTTGTTTCTACACTTCTACATTGCAGCTCATTATCATCTATCGCCATCAATAATCAGTTTCTCCTCAATTTCACGATTTTGAATTTGAGATCCGACACCAATCTTCAATTAAAAGAACCCCAAATTGAAGAAAGAAAGACAGTAAAAACAAAGTATTAATCAGAGAAATTCAAGAAACATTAGAATCACAGGAAAAAATCAAAAAAGTTCTCGTGATTTATTAGCGAATCGCCTTGAGAGTTGAGATGTTAAAATTGAATGTAAAGAACCTGTACTGGAAGTAATCAGTGTTGTTGCTGCTTTTCATCACTCTTTCCTTTTTTTTCTTCTTTTTTCCGTAACTGTGGTAATATTAAAGATGACGATCGAAAATTTCTTCACATGTTTTCAAGATCCAGAGAGGAGAAGATTTGGCTTGTTTGCCAGCTCTACTTCCAAGGAGTCAGTGTGTTGATGGTGGATTTTCGTTTAAGGTTAAATTTGTAAAAAACCAGAAAATCATGCGCTGACATCTTGTAAAAGATAAAGCCATTTATAAGTGACGGATACTCCTCACTTAATTCACCAAGAATGGAGCATGTAGCAACAATCCCATTCTGTGAATACATGAAATTCCTCCAGGTTGGAGCATGTAGCAACAATCCCTTCCTGTGAATTTCATATCAGCCTTGTATTTCCAGTACTCATTATCATCCTTGGCATTGACGACCGAGTGTTACTCTTACAAAGTAACACGAACCTCCAAGCACTATAATGAATCATTATCAGTGTGGCATGACGATCGAGTGTTACTCTTACAGTAGCAAACACGAACCTCCAAGCACTATAATGAAACCATGTACGAAATACCCGTATAGGGCTGATTCTCTGTGTTATACTAGCCCGAGCCCTCTCGGTGTGTTATACTAGCCCGATTGAGCCCCTCTCGGTGTGTTATACTAGCCCGATTGAGCATCCAAGCACTCGACCATATCAGTCCGGATATGATTCGATCGCAGCCATCCAACTCCACAAGCTTGATTGGATGACCCTGCATCAATTCCATCACCCCCAAGCGTGTATGGAATACACACGGCCGACCCCGCATGGTCGACCATTGGCCTTTGCTTGCCAAGAAACCGTCCATACCAAGCATTATGGACGAAAAACCCTAAATTAGGGTTTGCGGCATATTACATGTGCCGCAAAACGGTCTCAACCATCCATCTTCGCAGGTATAGATGGAGGGTGTAGATGTAGACTCAAAGGGCCCGGAGCATGTCGACACAATCACCATGTGACCGCCTACACACTTGACCAATCGGTCAAAACCAAACATGATTGGTTACAACAAATTCGTCCGCCTGAAAGAGCATGGTCGCACGGCTTTGAAAGCCAAAATTAGGGTTTAAGCCATCACGCGCGTCCATCTTCCAAGCACGAATGGAGGGTCACAGATCAGATCGAGCAGGTGTCCGGTCATACAAAGCATGACCACCGTGGGCCCATCTACCTCCTCATGCGGTCGGCCAAGGCATATCATGCCCGGCTAATCCAAAATGCCCGCTCAAACATGCGTGGTTACACTTCCCAAATTGCAAATCGATCTCGACCGCTCAACTTCACCGGATGATTTGAACGGCTTAGATCACGTTTTCATGGGATAGTCGTATAGGTGTGAACACTAGCCTACCACCTTCACGCCAAACCAACTGGCCAAGACCAACCAAGTAGGTCATCTTGGAAAACACGCCGGAAAAGGGTGTGGTGCGCGACTCTTTGCGGCATCAAACTCCTATCGCAAATCGATCTCAACCACTCAACTTTACGGTCAAATTGAGTGGCTTAGATCGCGTCTTCTTGGGAAAGTGAAGTATGGACACCTACACCATCATGTTGTCAACACGCATGTATGGTCGGTCCTCTCCAAAATCCTTCCCATGCTTGGTTTTGACCAAGCTGAAGAGTGATGCTTGCACACCTCTTCAAAAAACCTAGTATTCATTAACGGTCGCAGATGAGTGTCTCAAACATCATCTCATCTGTTCAACTTCACCAGCTTGGTTATACAACCCTGGTCAGGAGTTATTTGGTTAGTGAGGAGTCATTACCCATCACTTTACCACACCACAATGCAGTACCTGCATAAAATACACACGATACTTCACAAGTATCGACTTCCTGAATAACACAGTTATTCAATTCAGCATTACATGCTATCTTCCGTGGATCCACGATCCACATTCCAGACATCAATCATGTCACAAAATGGGGGATACATATCGGGGTATTGGTCTGGCGGTTTACGGCGTGCGCAGGCAACGCGCCATCACAAGAACGTGTTAGGAAGTCATGTGCGGTTAGAGATGAACAAGAGAAGTGGGCAAGACTGGTCGTGGTATCACCGACACACAACTCCACTACTCCATCATTCCACTACCTCCACTTCCCACGAGAAACGTGAATGAGGCTCAATGACTTGTATAAATAGGTTCTCCGCCCTATTTCAAACAGGAGGAAAAATAGGAAAGGGGAGAACAACACAAGTTCGGATTCGACAGGAAACCAAGTGTTAATACAAAACCGTATTCAAACACCCAGAGCCTGCTTGCATCAACCGTAAGCTTGCTCATCTTTCTGTTACAAGTCATAAGCAAGCCAACACCTTCACAATCTCAACACCTTCTTCGCTTCCCTCCCTAAGATCAACCCCATCTCCTTCACTTTGTGACCGAAACAAGTCTGGAACGGCCATTTCTTGGTTTAGGCCGGACTTGCACGCATTGATCTCTCAAATCTACAAGCACTCACCGCGCAGTGCATTTGTTGAAGGTTTAGATTCATTCCTCATCCACACCCCAAATTACCAAATTCTGCAGGAGTAGTTTTCACCCATCAACAATTGGCGACCACAGTGGGAGATTGATCTATCGGTTGCACAAAAAAATTGAATTCTCAATTTTTCGGTTTCCATCTCACAATGTATCCGGAAACCACGGGTGGCTCAGGTATCATGGGAAGCATAGATGGAATGTTGGAGGATGTCTTGGCGAATCAAGCCGGTATCACTAGAAGGCAGAGCGCGACATTTCGCCTTTTGAGTGACATAGCGGCACAATTACAAGAAGCGTCGACAGGCATCCACTCAAGCAGCGCAAGAAATGATGAATCTTTAACCAGGAGTCACACCTTTACCGGTGGAGAAGCAAAAAGGCGCGTAACCGCAGGAGACTCAGGGAAGATGAACAACATTGTCCGGTCAACAACGGAGACCCGATGCAACTCCACAGGAAAAGAGACTTATCCGGAATACTACAATGTCTGCCAGATGAAGAAGGGGAACCTACAGCCTATGGAGCCTTGCTAGAGGATTTATACCTCAAAACTCTTGTCGAAGCCCGGAAGACTGTCCAATCCGCGTCGGCCTTCCAACCAACTGGAGAAACGCTTGAGGAAGGAGAAATCAATCAAGAAATGCCCGAATACGCAGGATGGGAGCGTTCAATTCGGCCACTCAGCAGTGACATTACGACACCTTCCACATCCCTCTACTTAGGAAGGCAATCCGCAGATATGATGGCGCCCGCAAGTCTTCCAACCTTATCTCCTGTTCCACATCAAAGCCACGGGGAGACATTGCAACGCCCGCTAACGCAGGAAAAGCTAGACTCAAGGTACTTACATTTCCCCTCCCCAATGAAGAAGATTCTGGAGCTGCTGGAGACGTGGGTGCGAAATGGAGAGGTGGAGCTACCCCCGGTATGGCGACCGCCATCGATCAAGAAGTAATGGACCCGAGGTCTTGTCATTACCACCGGTTCCTTCATCACCCCACCGGTGAATGCAACGCTTTGAAGCGCATTGTTCAGGAGAAGCTTGGTTCAGAGAGATAGCTTGCAGAGGATTTTCTTAGAGACTACTCCGGTTTGATATAAGTGAGGCTTCAAAAGGCAAGTAAGTTTTACTCAACAACTTTACAAGAAAGATAGTTTAGAATTCACTGGGGACTTAGCATCCCGCACGTGGAGAAAGAGGCTCAGTGATCAAACGCCATGTTTGTTTCCATTCGTACCTCCCTTTTACATAACATTTGCAATTTCATGTAATATGTGCAATCATTCATGACCAAGATGCAAATCTCATTTAACATAATCTCTTTCAAAAAGGTTGTTCACAAAACTATCTCAAAATAAGCCAATTCAATTACCTATTAATCCAAAACCTAAGTCAAAG
Source organism: Papaver armeniacum (assembly GCA_023531295.1). Classification (NCBI taxonomy): domain Eukaryota; kingdom Viridiplantae; phylum Streptophyta; class Magnoliopsida; order Ranunculales; family Papaveraceae; genus Papaver; species Papaver armeniacum. The sequence continues at coordinate 49,797 of JAJJWW010012491.1, forward strand.
AAAATCCTCACTATCACTCAAAAAAGAAAAGCATATAAGAGAAAATGCCAGTATATAGCACGAATACTTCAAGGAAAGTCTTTAAGCAACAAATCATCCTTCTGGGCAAGAGAGACTTTCATCCTTTGAAGCACGGCCTGCTTCAGCTCCAGTTCTTTAGACAACCTCTCAACCTCTTCTTCCCGGGCGAGCAACACAAGTCCGCGGAAGGGACTTCATCATGTAGTTTCGGAGCTCCCGAATCTCGGAGAACCCTTTGAAGAACCAAGGAGCATTGAAGCATGTATCGCGCAAACACGTCCGATGGCACCTCCAATCTTCAATCACCTCTTCGTAAACTGTTCCACTGGGCCGCAGCGCTCATCCCCTGGATAGAAACTAAAGCTTCTTGGACGCGGTTGACCAACGCAAGACGACTCTTGAGCTTCGTGGTGGTAGCAATATGTCCGTGTTTCTCCCATATTGCCGTGTACAACTCTTCAAATTGAACCTAAGACGCTCGAATCCACCAACCAACACATGGCCTCGGATAAGGGATAGCAAAAGGGGATCGAACAAAGCCCTGTGCCGCATCACGGTAATTCACCAACCGCGGAACCTGTTAGGTGCAGGGGCTTTTCAGAAGGAGTCACCACAATAGCCATATTGACCGAGCCTGCTCAGGACGAATTTCAAGGGGAGCCGCCCCAACTACAAAGCAGGTGCCGCCCTCTTTCACTGGGTGCTAATTTCCATCACAGCCCCGTCAACAAGATCACTAAGGGAAGCGCCTTGTTCCACCGAGCTTTCATCATCTCTGTCGTGGTCGGAAAAAGGAGAGACTTCTCAAAGATGAAGGTCGGAGCATCGAGACTTCTCAAAGATGAAGGTCAAGATCGCTGACTTCTCAAAGATGAAGGTCAAGACCGCCAGACTTCTCAAAGATGAAGGCCAACATTGCCAGCCTTCTCATTTTGAATGCGCGCCAACCTTGTGAAGACATTCTCTTTCGAAATTCCCTAATTTCAAGCAAGAATCATTTTTAGAAGAATTTACACTAGAGAAATAAAAGAGGAAGAGATTTAAATACCCGCATATTGGAGGAATTGAGGACTACCGGACCGCATGCTTGCCTCTTAGGTCTTTCTCCTACTTGGGGACCGCAATCCTCAGCCCGGTCCGTTTGGTCGGGAGCGGCTTCAACCGGAAACGCTTCGTCAAGACGTCGAAGATGGTTCACCACGGGATCTGTCACAACACTCTCCGAAAAACGGAAGATCGCAGCTTGTCTACTCCAAAACTCCTTATACTTATCGGTTACCACCGGGTTTCTCCCAATAGGCCAAAAAGGAAGGCTCACCCGTTCTAGAAACACATTAGCATTAAGAATATTCGGGAGAAGTTCTTTGGAACCCTGGTGGGCGGATAAATGGGACACCCTGATCGAATCCCATTTGACGAGCAGCCCTGTCAATATTATACGGAGTTACAAAGAAGAGCCTCATTGAATAGAGACGGAACATATCCCGGAATGCAGGTGTGTAAGTAAATAAGTTCTCCAGACTTTGCGGTCTTAGCATCTCCAGACGCAACACAAAGATCGGGACCGTTAGAAGTGATAGCAAAAGTCTTTGGCTGGAAAATGGAATGGTGGACCGGCCCCCATGGACGAAAATCTACGGAAGAAATGTTGTCAAATACCTCCACAAGTTTCGCACCGGCTTTAGGACGCTTCTTATTCCATCGGAGTATTCTCGAGCCGCCGTACAAGTTAACGAGTGAAGGTGCAGGAGTAGGAGCATAACTTCTGAAGTGTTCCCATAAGAGCGCTTGAAGAAAAGCGAAGTGAATGTGCGACTCCACCTTCTTGTACCCGTTAGAAACATGCATATCCATTGCTAAAGCGTCCAGATGAGAATACAACGATCCAAGGAACAATGCACCTAGAGGAAGATCTTCACCCGCTTGACCTTATAGCAATTTTGACAAGGCCACTTCTAATTGTCTTCTTTCCGAACCGTCATCAAATATATCTCTCGGATAGCCATAGAGACAGAACGCGATCAGCCGAGCTCGTTTTCCAACTCTTGATTCAACTCGGGTCTGAGAAGACCACTCCGAAACCCACTGGTGTAGAAGCATTTCGTGTCTTTTTCTCCTCCTTCTCAGATTGTCGAATTCCGCCACCTTTTGAAGTATAGCGGCATAATTACTCTTCTCCGTATCAGAGAGTTCGTAAGAAAGACTTCCAGCAACAGGCAGGTTCATTAATGCAGCTACACTCTCCAAAGTAATAGTCATCTCTCCCCATCTAGATATGGCTGTGTGAGTGGAAATACGCCACCGAGAAATGAAGGTAATCAAACCCGCGGTGTCTTTCCTAATTTCGAGGGTAGCAGATGCCATGACCGCATCAAGAATTTTGCTTTGGTCAAATTGTCCTTAATGCCCTTATTACTCAACATGCGTCTCATCCATCCTTCATAAGAACCCAGGTGGAGCATGGCAAATCTTGAAGTCAATAGGAGAAGGCGGATATTCGTTCCTTTGGAGACAAAATCTCATCACAAGTGCGGAAGAAGAAAATGGATCAAAGATCCATATTTTCTGAATCGGAAAGCAAGACTATCTTATGAGAAGGATGCTTCCTAATATTTGGAAAAGGCGAGGTGAACAACTCATCATTGATGTTCGGCATATCTTTGAAGCTATCAACACTTCCTGACTTGGCACCAGCATTATCTTCTAAGACATATCGATGTAAGTTCTTTTCTACCGCAATGAAATAAAAGACAGGAGTTAGAACTTGTATGAAAGCATATGAGAAGTGTAGTCACACACGGCAAGACACGACTCACACAATGGCCGGTCCAAACACCATACAAGTTTCGGTATTGATTTCAAGTTCTCCGTATAACTTTCAAGTCGGGCTCCGGTATTGGTTTCAAGTCCAGTACAAATTTCAAGTTCGATGCAAATTTCAGTCAAGCATATGTGAACAAGACCCACGTTAAGCATACACGGCGGGCCCACATTCATCCGCATGCATCATAACGCGATTTTCTTTATTCATGAGAATCGTGTCTACGGGATTCAAGCCAAATGGTGGAAAAAGCTAAGCATGCACATGTCTTAAAAAAGATATTTACCTAACAAACTAGGGTTTGACCGTTAAAAAAAAAAAAAAAAAAAAAAAAGGAGCGGAACTTACCTTTGACGGACGGCAACACGGCAATGGACGGCGACGGCTCAAGCAATAACAATTCGGCAGCGGCGGATAAGGCGCAATGGCGAGCAGCAGCAAAAGAAGGACGGGAGCGCTTTGACAAAAAAAAAAAAAATTCGTGAGAAAAAGAAAAGGGGTTTTGGCTTCTTTTATAGACAAAAATTAGAAGAATCCCAATAGAAGAAGGATTCCTCTCTTATTTGGTTTCCTCTTTTGATTCAAATACCCAAAGAAAGAAACCGGCCCCACCAAGGGATTCCATACAAGCGTGACGGCGTGGGAAACTAGCGGTCGGCCAACACTCTTCCGGGTAAACTTCTTTTATCCTGTCTTTCTCACATATGTATGTCACCATCTCATGCCTACCACACAATAGTGTAACCATTATGTGCTAGGCAGGGGACTTAATGTTGATGGTGGATTTTCATTTAAGGTTAAATTTGTAAAAACCAAAATCATGCGCTGACATCTTGTAAAAGATAAAGCCGTTTATAAGTGACGGATACTCCTCACTTAATTCACCAAGAATGGAGCATGTAGCAACAATCCCATTCTCGTGAATACATGAAATTCCTCCAGGTTGGAGCATGTAGCAACAATCCCTTCCCGTGAATTTCATATCAGCCTTGTATTTCAAAGACTCATTATCGTGTGGCATGACGACCGAGTGTTACTCTTACAGAGTAACACGAACCTCCAAGCACTATAATGAATCATTATCGAGTGTGGCATGACGATCGAGTGTTACTCTTACAGAGTAACACGAACCTCCAAGCACTATAATGAAACCATGTACGAAATACCCGCATGTGCCGATTCTCGGTGTGTTATACTAGCCCGAGCCCTCTCGGTGTGTTATACTAGCCCGATTGAGCCCTCTCGGTGTGTTATACTAGCCCGATTGAGCATCCCAAGACCGACCATATCGGTCCGGGATATGATTCGATCGCAGTCATCCAACTCCACAAGCATGATTGGATGACCCCGCATCAATTCCATCACCCCCAAGGTGTATGGAATGCACACAACCGACCCCGCATGGTCGACCATTGGCCTTCGCTTGCCAAGAAACCGTCCATACCAAGCATTATGGGAGGAAAACCCTAAATTAGGGTTTGCGTCATATTACATGTGCCGCAAAACGGTCTCAACCATCCATCTTCGCAGGTATAGATGGAGGGTGTAGATGTAGACTCAAAGGGCCCGGAGCATGTCGACACAATCACCATGTGACCGCTTACACACTTGACCAATCGGTCAAAACCAAACATGATTGGTTACAACAAATTCGTTTGCCTGAAAGAGCATGGTCGCACGGCTTTGAAAGCCAAAATTAGGGTTTAAGCCATCACGCGCGTCCATCTTCTCCGGCACGAATGGAGGGTCACAGATCAGATCGAGCAGGTCCGGTCATACCAGCATGACCACCGTGGGCCCATCTACCTCCTCATGCGGTCGGCCAAGGCATATCATGCCCGGCTAATCCAAAACGCCCGCTCAAACATGCGTGGTTACACTTCCCAAATTGCAAACTGATCTCGACCGCTCAACTTCACCGGATGATTTGAACGGCTTAGATCACGTTTTCATGGGATAGTCAGGTATAGGTGTGAACACTAGCCTACCACCTTCACGCCAAACTAACCGGCCAAGACCAACCAAGTCAGGTCATCTTGGAAAACACGCCGGAAAAGGGTGTGGTGCGCGACTCTTTGCGGCATCAAACTCCTATCGCAAATCGATCTCAACCACTCAACTTTACCTGTCAAATTGAGGGGCTTAGATCGCGTCTTCTTGGGAAAGTGAAGTATGGACGTGCACACCGGCATGTTGTCTACACACATGCCCGGTCGGTCCTCTTCAAAATCCTTCACATGCTTGGTTTTGACCAAGCTGAAGAGTGATGCTTGCACACCTCTTCAAAAAACCTAGTATTCATTAACGGTCGCAGATGAGTGTCTCAAACATCATCTCATCCGTTCAACTTCACCAGCTTGGTTATACAACCCTGGTCAGGAGTTATTTGGTTAGTGAGGAGTCATTACCCATCACTTTACCACACCGTAATGCAGTACCTGCATAAAATACACACGATACTTCACAAGTATCGACTTCCTGAATAACACAGTTTATTCAATTCAGCATTACATGCTATCTTTTGTGGATCCACGATCCACACATTCCAGACATCAATCATGTCACAAACTGGGGGATACATACTGGGGTATTGGTCTGGCGGTTTTTAGGCAGCGTGCAATGCGCCATCACAAGAACGTGTTAGGAAGTCATGGGCGGTTAGAGATGAACAGGAGAAGTGGGCAAGACTGGTCGTGTATCACCGACACACAACTCCACTACTCCATCATTCCACTACCTCCACTTCCCACGAGAAACGTGAATGAGGCTCAATGACTTGTATAAATAGGTTCTCCGCCCTATTTCCAACAGAGGAAAAATAGGAAAGGGAGAACAACACAAGTTCAGATCGACAGTAAAACCAAGTGTTAATACAAAAACCGTATTCAAACACCCGAGCTCCGCTTGCATCAACCGTAAGCTTGCTCACCTTTCGTTACAAGTCATAAGCAAGCCAACACCTTCACAATCTCAACACCTTCTTCGCTTCCCTCCCTAAGATCAACCCCATCTCCTTCACTTTGTGACCGAAACAAGTCCTGGAATGGCCATTTCTTGGTTTAGGCCGACTTGCACTGATTGATCTCTCGAATCTACAAGCACTCACCGCGCAGTGCATTTGTTGAAGGTTTAGATTCATTCCTCATCCACACCCCAAATTACCAAATTCTGCAGGAGTAGTTTTCACCCATCAACACAGTGTATGACCAAGGCGCCGAGGTACACGGTTGAGTCAAGAGTGCGGGGAGCATGGAACTTCCTTACCACTCTTGACAAGTCTTGGCACATACCGTACCTCGGCGCGAAGAAAACTCCACTTAGGGTGCAGTCTCGTAACCATAAACCATATAGGTATAAGGGATAAGAGATCTGCGAAAACAACCGGTTGTTGTTAAGACCAGGATGGGAGGAGCTAGTCTTGTATGGCCGATGTACGCCTCCTTGAAGGGGCAACCATGGAGAAGATAAGGGCGGCACCCTCCATTAGGGAGCCGATAAGTGTCAAAAGACGCAAATGTCATGAGGCTTTATTCTCGCAAGAGAATTTAGGCTTGTTATATTTGTGCAATGATCCCCGCAGAGGCAATAATACTAACGCGAGGGTAAGATGAGATCAATGGGTTTTTACATGAAAATGTAAGAACGCCCCGCGATTTCATCGCAAAGACGACAATGTCGCGGGATTTTATGGTCGCAAGAACATATAAACCTGTCATATTGTCGCAAATACAATATCCTGCAGAGGCAAAAATACTTAAGAAACGATAAGACAAGATCAATGGGTCATTACATGAAAATGTAAAAGACGCCCCGCGACCTTGTCGCAATGAGGGGTGGCAAAATAAGACCTTTACTTAGGAAGGCATAATAAGACCACACAAATAATGATAAGGCAAGATCAATAGATTTCTTAATCCATGAAGATATCTTGCGATCTTGTCGCGGTGATATTGTTCAAAAAAAAAATAATAAAAAAAAAATAATAATAATAATATAGAGAAATAATTAAAGATAAGAGCGGAGTCACAAAGAGGTAAAGAGGTGTGAACATACCAAAGCATTGAGAGCATTTAAAAGGCTGGGTGTTATTGTTCGAGAAACTCCACGAAAAGACTCGATATCCTCCAACAACGGGGCATCACAGATCTTAGCGATAGTTTCGCAAGTAGCGGACAAGTTGCTATCGCCAAAACCTTGCATAGAATCGGTAAAGACATTAGATAAAAGCGCCATAGCAGAAGTATCTGAATGACTTCCCTTAGCAGAAGAGGTGCCAATCTCATTTTCATCTTCTGAATTCTCGCTAGATTGGGAGTTAGAATGTGAAGGAGGTTGGAGTCTCCGTCTTTTGGAGAATGGACCAGAAGATTTGTCCTTGCGAGAAATGGCCTTGTTCTTGCCTTTAGTCTTGTAGATTTGACTTCTCCATCATTAATCTTTGCGATTTCAACTTCTTCAACACCAATCTTCACACACGAATAAAGATAAGAAACAGAGGCAACAATATTGTTTAAAATAACAAAAGAAAATGTTTCTTACTTCATCCGTGAGTGATCGAAGTATCGCCAGGATATTTGGCTGAGGATTCTCTTTGTATTTCTTTCTCATTCTGATGACCTAAAATTTTTATAAAAAGTTAATGAAGGCAAGAAATGGAAGACATAGCGAAGCAAATTTAAAATGAATGATATGTATATACCTCTTTTGTCTTCTCAGGCCACTTAAATTCCCAAGGATGATAATTCGCGAGATTAATGGGAGTGCATGTGAGCCTGCGATATAAGGTCCACTCAGAAAGAGAGGTACAACCCACCACTTTTCATCTTTGGAGTAGCGAGGGATATTATTTTTACCCGAATGCCAGTCAATGTCTTGCATAAGCAGTTTGTCAGCATCAACGTTATCATTTTTCTTCAATCGAACACCCCAGCGAGATTTATCGTTTCTCATAGTTATGACTGAATAATTTGCAAAGAAATTATCCACAGTATACTTCTCGGCAACTATTGGTAAATTCGCAAATTGGGGATTTCTAACATTGTCAGGATATAAAGATCCTTTACCGGCACCACGAGAGGCGAACTCAAGCATTAGGCGAATACAATCGCCGTTCAATTGATAAATAGCCCGCGAGAATTTCTCGTGAGCAAGAATCTCATAAAATAATGGTATTTCGGGATTATATAAAGGAATGGGGAGCCCTGCGAGAAGTTGACCTAGCGAGACTATAATTTTCTGATCATCACATTGATGATCAGAAAACAATTTTGCAGAAAGCATAGATGAGGATTCTTGATGTGGAATGGTAGATAAAGTGAAACCCTTTTCCTGTAATTTCTTTTGAATATCGGTAAAATGAGGAGCGTATGTACGACCAAGTGAAGCCATTATCAGAGTATAGGAATGAAGGGAGAAGTGAAGAATTGTAAAGGAAGCAGTAGCAGAAGCGCAAATTGCGGAAGGAGAAAGGTGAAGAAAAGTTGCAGAGGGAAAATAAAAAGAGAAGAAGAGAAAGAGGAGAAAACTATATATAGAGAAGAGAGTTCTCGAGAAAACAAATGCATTTAATGAGAGAAGGGACGTGAATGGTTAAGAATAATCGGTTGAAAGAGACGTGTCAAGAAAAGAGTGGAAGAAGAAACACCTGTAATAAATTCCGTACATAAACAAAACAAGTGAAAATAAACAATCGCAAGATAAAGATAAGCAGTTGCGGCACTTTAAAATATTGGTTCTCATGACATTCTCTTCTTCAGCAGAAGACATGAGAAGAGGCAAGATGTAGGACTGAATATCGCGACGGCAATACTTCACGAGATTAATAAACGACTGCGTCGCGAAGGAGTCGCATGGAGGTAAATCAATGACGTAATAGATGACGATAGTTAGAACATGAGGAAAGTATGAAAGACTTGGCGAGATTTAAGAATGTCGCGAAGGCAAACAGTTGTATATTCGCGAGCACTCGCGAAACGATTCCGAAAATAAGGGACAGTATAGCTGTCACCCACTATGTAATACCCTATATAAAGGGTCGAGTAAGTCTGTTGTAAGGAGAGGGCCTTTTGAATTGAGAAACAAGTCATTAGGAGAGAGAAAGGAAAGAGAGATTGTAATTTCTTTAACTTTGTTCTACATTTCTTTGTAAATCATTCAAGAAAACAATTAGAAAAATACATCATTGTTCATCTTCCAATGGATTGATCAAACAGATTTGAGTGAGGGGTGTAGTGTGGGAAATCCTGCAACTACAATGAGTTTTATTATAAACATCTTAGTACATCATAGATAATAAATCAAAAACCTAACTCACTTTCGTAGGAATCACGGTTACACTTAGCACGTGCAACAAACCTTTAAACCGTAAGGTGTTTCAAACGGACGAGTGTTGTCTCGTGAGGGCTTACATAGAGGTACACCCACAAAACCTTTGATTATACTAACACACTGGAAAAAGTTAACAAAATAAAAAATCTTACAACAGTGTAGTTGGCTATTTAATGCGAGTACCAAATAATCCGTTCGCAACGAAATATCTAAAAGGATGTGGTTGTTCCGCTTTATACATTTCCATTGTCGTTGCACGATTACCATTTGCAAGAACAAGGTACTGCCTAAAATGACTACAATACCTCTGAAGCGTGGTTATGCGTTTTTGGATACTTTGTCTTGAATACGTATTGCTACCGATCCCTATTTGAATACTAAAATCAGCAACAATCTGAGACCAAAAATGTCTTCCCATTTGATGGTTTTCTGAAATTGGATACAAATCATATACCCTACAATAACTTATTACTAGGGAGTTATCTTCCTCCATTGAAAATCGAGGCATCGCCGGTGTTTATTATGATAGGAATAAAATGTGAAACTGAAAGAGTTTTTGATTTTAGATTTGTATTCGGTGGTTCGGTATATATAACATTTGTTGTTGTTTTTTTCCGGTAACTGGGACCAAGTTTGAAGATTTTTAAATTAAAGGATACGAAACTAACAAAAATGATGGACCCCAAGTGTAATAGGAAAATAAAAAAGATTTATAAAATACTAGATCCCTAGTTACGGACAACATACAAAGCAACAATAGAAGAAAACACACAAAACTAATGACATCTTTTAATAATAGAGATACTCACTCAATACTCAAATAAAAAACTAATCTATTAAACATATTAGCCCCACCTTTTTTTTTTGGAGGATCACAACTCATAAAATCGGTGGGGTTTTTAAACTAGAACGGTACTAGACTACCTTAAAAAGCGGGGGTCTAACAACCACACCCAATAATTCGTTTGTAATCAGATGGACTAACTCCAATATACTTTCAATAGAATCAACTAGACAGTCAGACTCAATCTTAAGAAAAGTATATCAAAGAGTTATATCTGAATTTCTCAATTCAATTCACAATCAAACAAATAGGAATTTGCGAGCCCGGTTGAATATAAGAAATAACTTGGATGGTATCAAAAACCAATATCCAAGTATCAATTAATTTAATCAACAACCCAAAGGTTGGATTCACAATTGATTGAACTTACGTACAACCTGTGATATTTCAATTATATAAACAAATATAATGCGGAAAAGAAATAACACAGAGACACCAGAAATTTTGTTAACGAGGAAACCGCAAATGCAGAAAAACCTCGGGACCTAGTCCAGAATAAACACACACTGATTATAAGCTATTACACCAAATTCCTACTACCTATTCAGACTAGATGTAATACCTGCTTCAGCTGTATTCCACTACACCATTTTAAGGGATTCGCAACCCAGGTTTGCAACGGCACTAGTGCGGTTGCGAAATTTTTGGTTGCTAATTGCAACTAATATTTTTTCAAACGGAGGACATCGTTGCAGAATATTGCAACCTCACACACAAGGTTGCGAATCGCAACTACGTTGGGTTCAAGCGTGTGAACCACGTGCGTGGTCGGGAACACTAGGACTTATAAACACGCCCGGTCAAACTTTGGTCAAGACTTCGTTTTTTTTTCCACCCGTCGCCCATATCTACCCTATATCCGGATATCCCTGCCTTATCGAGTTTTTCCTTCTCATTTTTTCTCTGCCACAAACATCATCTCTCCGAAGAACTGAAGATCTCATTTCTTCATCTCTCTTTCATCTCAGAACCTCTTTGGAAAATCGACACCATCATCAGCAGCACCATCAACAACATCAACTTCTCTCGATTTGTTTCTCTCTCTGTCTACCAAAGACTCAGAATCTTCCAACAGAGGAGGTAATAATCAAATATTGTTTTTGATTTTTTTCTCTCCAGATCTATCTGATTCGTGTGTTGTTTTGGTGATTGATGGGTGATACTCGTTTTTGTATGATTTATTTGATTTATGACTACAGATCTAGGGTTTTGATAGATTTAAAAAAAAAAAAATTGTTTCACTAATTTCTAGGGTTTATGGTTTCTGAAATTAAAGTTTCGATTGGGTTTAATTTCTAATGGATTAATTATTTTTTACCAAACTCGAACTTGTCTCTGTCTCTTGATTTTGTTATTGTGAACATGTAAGTTGTAATCATTTGTTCTTACGCAAGTTGATTTATTAAATTTTTAGTTTTTACTCCTTGTCTTAATTTGTTTGTTTTTTCTTGCTTCTGCAGCCACATGAACAATAACTCAATTAGCGGATCAATTCCACCAGAGCTTTCCACATTACCTAGTCTTGTTCATTTGTAAGTTACATGCCCAATTGCATCCAGTGAGTGTTGTTTATTTCTCCGCTGGTGTTTGTTTTATTCTTCGGGTTTTCTTTCTCTTTGGATTTCACAAAGTGTGTTTCTGCAGCTTGCTTGACAATAACAATTTATCGGGGCCTCTACCACCAGAGTTATCTAGGTTGCAAAACCTGCTTATCATGTACGATCCCCCCCTATCTCAGTTATATATGGCGCATACCATAGTTCGTCTTTCAGGTTTTTGAGTCACAGACTCTTTAACCTGCTTATAAACACTGCACATAGAAGTAACTCACCCTTAATATTTTTAATGTTTGCATATATAAATTTTTTTCACCACAGCCAGCTTGACAACAACCACTTCGATGGGGGAATTCCATATTCATATAGCAACATGAAAAAGTTGTTGAAAATGTAAGTTTTTATCATTAAGAGGCGAATTTATTTTGCAGTTCATTTGCGGAATGCATTCTTGGAATATTTAGATTGACTTTGTAGAATAACATCAAGAATTATACAGAGATCACTATTACACAAGTATGTATTGATGTAACTATATTTGATCCATCAGGAGTCTTAGGAACTACAGTTTGACAGGTCCAGTTCCTGAAATGAGCATGATACCAAAACTCTCATATATGTGAGTTTGTGAGAGTTTCTTTATTTCTTAATATTATATGTTTAAAGCAGCCAGCCCGGCTCTCCTGTGTTTCCTCCATTTACGGAGCATTTCTTCGATTAAAAATTTCACGTTTGAGAGATCTCACTCAAACCCGACTTTAATGGGTCAATACCCTCAAGCGAGGCTCTCGGATGATATGACCACAATGTATGTGCATCTATCTTCCCTAATTTAACTAAATGCATCACATTACTTCCGTTTGGCTTAATTTTCCATTTAAGTAGAATTTTCCAGCTTATGAGAATAATAATGAAGAGCAATTCTGATAAATATATGTGCAGTGACTTATCAAACAACAAACTAGAGGTAAATATTCCTACAGTTTTCCGGGCTTCCTCGTCTACAAAGATTGTGAGTGTACTTGAGTCTACTTGTATTTTCCTTATTATTTTTCTCGGATATATGTTATGATCAACCGATCCGCATTTATCCTGGGGTTTCATGGTCCCTCATTGCGTGTTGTTTAGTCACTGGAGAATAATTCTTTGAGTGGTTAGTTTCATCCATCATTTGGAGCAAAAGAACTTTCAATGCAACAGAAAAACTCATCTGTAAAACTCGCAACATTAAAACTCAATATTGCTCCGTTCATATGAGTATATTGCTAACTTTTTACCGTGTCTTGTAGAGATTTCGAGAACAACGCGCTTTCAAATATTTCAGGCACTCTTTCCCCCCCCTGTGAATGTCACTATCAGGTAGACACTTCATCACTTGGAGCCACTTCATGTCTTTACGTGATTTGGGCAACTTCATATTTATGGTTACCCTCGATGTTAGGCTTTAAGGAAATCTGTATGTATAAATGCAAACCAACTCAACATAGTTAATATCTGCGGGATTCCGCCCGAAGACAATGATGCACCCGAACAACCGATCAACAATGTCTATCGGCGATGTCCTAAAGACTACGAAAGAGTCACTGCAGCCCCGTACCTTGTTTTTGTGCCGCACCTCTAAAAGTTGGGTATCGTTTGAAAAGTCCTGGGTTCTCGATTTCCGTCCATATAAGGATGCCTTTAATGTGTATCTTTAAATGCTGGTCTTAGCTTGGAACTCTATCGCCTATCTGTTCTCACATTTGCATGGGAAAAAGGGCCTGGTGAATATGCACTTGAACTTGTTTCCCAATCTCTCCAATATTTTTGATGGAAGTGAGGTTCAACGAATCGGGCGTATGTTCACGAGGTTGGAACATTGTGGCAGTGACATTTTTGGCCCATATGGTGATGAATTTCACTCGGGAATTTACACGAGATGGTATGCTTACTAAGTCCTTATTTAGAGCGATACTGTAATGAGAATGATGCTCATTAAGATGCTTAAAATGTAACAATGCAAGTAGAGCTCCTTTTTTTTTTCTGTTATGACTCTCTACTTTTGGGTGCAGTGGACCTAGGACCAACAAACTCAGGGTTGAGCACGGGTGAGTTGGGGGGAATCATAGTAGGAGTCATTGCTGGGGCAGTTATGCTAACTGCACTTGTTTCAATTTTCGTTGCGAGAAAGCGTACGAAAAACTATTATCGTGCAGTATCAAAGAAACGTCTATGTAAGTATCAGTGTGACCCTTTTCTCATTTTTTGGTATTGAATTAGATGTTGTGATTCAAATTAACACCTCATCTGTAATTGATCAGTGTCGAAGAGGATCCCAATCAAAGTTGACGGTGTTAAAGGGTTTACTTTCGAAGAAATGTCTCTAGCTACAAACAATTTTGACAGCTCTACTCAGGTTGGTCAAGGAGGCTATGTTAAGGTATACAAAGGTGTTCTATCTGATGGAACACTTGTGGCTCAAACACCTTCACCTGCTCAAACACCTTCACCAGCTTGATCATCAGTAGCAGGTACTGAAATGCCTCCATGTTTTTACAGAACACCAATTATATGCGCAAGCTTTTTATCTATCATTGTTTTAACTTAGGTCATTGGAAGGAGGATTAGAGATAATGGAAACTTATCCAGTTCCCCATATTCATCATTTCCTGATTTTGCTCGCTTATACTTGCATAGCCATATTATTTCTTTATTAGTTTTTGACTTCAATTGATTTATAAGCATCTTTGGTTATCGATTGGAAGAATTTGTGATGCTTTGTTCACGGAGTTAATTGAATGATGCTTTGTTGTGAGATCGGAAAGGTTGGAGAACAAAGCGGCAAAGCGGCGACCATTAGGTCCCTTAGCTTTGACTGCAATATTTGTAAGTTATAATGTAGTATCTCCTTATAGAGATTTAAGTTAGAAGAACTTAGGATTTTAAGAACTTAGGAATTTCAGAACTTTCTACAAACTGAACTTAGGAATTAAGTATGTTTCTGTGTATTATGTCCATTAAATGAATGACATAGTTTGTATCAAAAACTCATACTTGTTGTTAACTTCAATTGAAGAATTATTTTTTCATAATGGTGAATGTGGAAATGAAAGTGAATTAATATGTCATGGTTTGTATATATGTGGAATGCTGAATACGGGGAACTGAGTAACTGCAGGGGGGTAAATGTGGGGGGAATGGATTTTGACCAGGTCAATGAAGACTTGACCTTTTTTTTTGCTGTTGTAAAAAATTATCAACGTCTGTATTTTGTTGCCAAGTTAGAACCAGAGAACCAGTAAATTAGAACCAGAACCAATAATATTTTAGTTCCGGGTAGGGGTATTCATGTAATTAGAAATAGGTTAGCAACGGCAGACCTTGGTTGCAAATAAATAGAGTCGCAATGGCACAGTACGTTGCGAATCTCCGTTGCTGACCAAGAGTCGCAACGAAGCTTATGCCGTTGTGAAAAAATGCAACACCGTGTTTTGAAACGTCACTTTGCCGTTATGAGTCTTGTCGGCCAACAACGGCAGACTCAGTTGCGAATCCCTAAAAATGGTGTAGTGTTCAAGCACTCAATAAAACTCCTAGCACAACGCCGATTGTCTTTAGGAATTCTCCTCGTAAATCTTCTAGCAGTACCCAAGGCTCTCTTTAGAAGATACACCAACACAATTGATACGATTCGATTTTTGTTGCACAAAACACCGATTTGATTTCCCTTTAGATGTAAATCAAGGTTTTGGAAATATTGTGTTTATTTTGATAAAAACAATTACTAGGTAAAAGTAATATCAAAACAAACTTGTATATTAGGGTTTTAACTTACAATCAGTATACGTACACACAAGGAGTCCGTAAACCTGATTTTAAGTAAGTGAACTTGGGTGATTCCAAAGATCAATTTCCAAGTTAAGAAAACCCTAATAATTCTACAAAAAGAAAAACTAGATAAATCTAGAAATATCTTGTTTAAAACTTCTTAAGGATTTTTTTACGAGATACCTTAATCGAAGTTTTCTTTCTAGCTTCCGATTTCGACTAACAAGTGTTGGTATACGATCGGAAACTGAAATCTATCTGTTAGAGCATTGCTCGGTCGAACTCGCATGCGTTTCTATCTCAAGCATGTTAGTCAATATTAGTGATCAAAACTATATGTCTTGATTTCTAGTATACTTATGACTAAGTCTCGGTCTAGGATAGTTAGGAATACTTGAGCTCCGGACTCCATGGCGATGCGATTATCTTGCAAAGACGAGAACTACTCAAGGAACCGGTGGAACTTCATCCGACTAAAAGGTATATAGAGACTTGAACACATCTTATCACTCAAAAGTCTATCTACTCTATCTCCTACTCTTGAGACAACAGTCGTATAAGTATGATAGTTTTCATACATACACATTTGCTATTTCGAGCCGAGTTTATACTCGCCAATCTTTTTTTCAAAATACATGTTGGTAAGATTTTGCTTTAACCATTTTCATCTTTACCCGTGACGAAAGTCATGATGACGTTTCAATCTTGAAAATAGCTTTGATGACGATAGTCGATTCTTTATGCCTAACGACTGTTATAACATTATAGAAGAATGTTTCAATGATTGAAATGTAGAGTTGAGAGTATAAAACCACCTATGGATGTAAGCATATAGTGTGTTCGCACATTTGTGTATAAATCCATGTGTCGGAAACCAAGTGCGTGCATATGTGTGCATGCAATATTGGTGAAGGAGACAGGTTGAATACGCGTACCCGTACGTGTACTTGCGGAAGTTCACGTCCGTGAAATTCTGCTGAGTTTGAAGTTTATGAACTCAAAACCAAAGTCACCTTAGGTACGTGTGCCCGTACGCATACTGGCGGAACTTTTTCACCTGAAAAAGTCTGCTGAGTTTGGAAACTAAAACCAACTCAAATCCGGTAGCTAATGTATGCATACCCGTACGCGTACCCAAGCTAGTTATTTCTCAAATCGGCAGTTCATGAAGTTAAAACAATAAATTATAAGGAATTCAATCTTTGCAAACCGTGGGTATATTGTTCATGAATTGATTCAAATGAATCAAACCAATTTTGTTTCAATTGTGTTTATGTATAAAGACCTAAGCAATTGAACAACTCTTGAACTAGTTCTTATGGGTCATTTGAACTAGTTATGAGAAAGATGAATACGGTTGATATGAAAGCACTCATATGGCTAACCATTGGTGAACCGTTTGTGAACCAACCAATGTACACGTTTAGGTACGGTTACTCAAACCTAAATGAATACATTTCATTGGTGTGTGACAATCTATGTTTCGATCTGACAGTTGAAAGATATTAGCTTGGATAAATCAGGTTTTTCATCTAATGGGTGATTATTGAATGCTTTGCTACCAAGGTAACTTAGATTGCAAACCACGATTTGAAAACTATATAAGGAGACGTCTAGAAACTGTGCAAAACTAATCCCCACACCTCTTGTGTGATACTAGTTGGTTTGCTAGAGTCGATTCTCCTTTAATCATAGGTTTATTCTTGAGACCCTATCGATTAATGACTGAAAGACTTCATTGGGATTGTGAAGCCAGACGAAACTACTTCTCTTGTAGTTGAGTGATCTGATTTTGCCATTTTCTATCATACGAGTTCAATTGAATAATTGACTTGAGATTATATCTCTGATAGGGCAAGATAAAAAGAAATCACAAACATCTTTGTCTCATCGTTTGTGATTCCGTAATATCTAGTTTCGCTACCATACGATTTAGATCATTGTGAGGTGATTGATAATACTAGGCTGTTCTTCGGGAATATAAGTTTGGTTTATCAATTGGTTCCTGTTCACCTTGATTTTTATCAAAAGATAGAACAAAACTTTTAGGTTTATCTGTGGGAGACAAATTTATCTATCTTTGTATACTTTTCTGTGTGATACAGATTTGTTTATTGAAGTCTTCGACTTTGGGTCGTAGCAACTCTTGGTTGTGGGTGAGATCAGCTAAGGGAATCAAGTGCGTAGTATATTACTGGGATCATAGATGTAAGGAGCGCAACTGTACCTTGAATTAGTGTGAGATTGATTAGGGTTCAACTACAGTCCAGACCGAAGTTAGTTTGTAGTAGGCAAGTGTCTGTAGCGGCTTAATACAGTGTGTTGTTCAATCTGTACTAGGTCCCGGGTTTTTTCTGCATTTGCGGTTTCCTCGTTAACAAAATTTCAGGTATTTGTGTTATTTCTATTCCGCATTATATTTTGTTATATAATTGAAATATCACAAGTTGTGGGTTTTATCTATCAATAGTGAAATCCAACCTTTGGTTGTTGATTGGAAATTGATTAATCCTTAGATATTAGTCTTTGGTACCATCCAAGTTTATTTCTCTTGTATTTAATCGAAACTCGCATGATTGCTTGAGTAAGATTTTGTTAGAGCATTGATCGGTTGAACCCACCAAGCGTTGGTATGTCAAGTTTGGTTGTGATATTTTAGTGAATCAAAACTCATGTTAAGACTCGCTTGATTATGTACTAGCTAGAGTCAACTTCGTATAGGTTAGCTTGAAAGTATTAGGAGATGAGACATTACAAGTATTGCGAAGTCTTGAAGATGTAAAGAAGCAAGGAGCTACAACGACAACAATCATCCTTCCACTTGAGGTGGTAGGTTGAGAAAGATGCCTACAATTGTAAACTGCAAGTGCACAGTGTCGACAAGCAACACAGGGCAAGCACAGGTCGATCCACAGAGACTTGGAGGGTGTAACGTTGAAGCTTATGGTCTTACTAAACTGATTCTTAATGAGGAGTTACACAAAGGGGTTTGTTTGGTGTCTTTACGACAAGCTGGAGATTATAGCAGTGAACTAAAGATGAACTAACAAGCAATGAGAGTAAAGGCACTAGGATTATCAAATCCACCACTAATTCTTGTTATGTATTCAACTAGTTTGAGTATTCTTGTCCTTGTGACAGATAAGGAAGATGTGTCAATTCTACCACTTACCTAAGGGGTTTCACCAGTAGATAATCCAATTATCAGCTAAAGTATCAACTCAGAGTACTAATTGTCTAGTTAAGCACAACTAGTCAAAGAATGGACAATAATTTTTCAAAGCAAGAGCTGAAGTATACTCAACACAGTGTTATCCTAACTACAATGGATACACGGCATTCATTGTGAGAGCAAAGCATTGAAATACTGAAATTGAAACTATCTTAACAGATTAAGCATTCAAGCATAACCCAAACCAAGTATGAATACCACAACAGAGAATTAAGGCTTCATTTAAATCCTATTAGGTGAATTTAGAACATACTGAACATGATAAAGCACAACTGAATTCAACTAACAATTAAAACCCTAAAAAAATTCGAGCCTTTTCTTACAAGAGAAAAATTCTATTTATACCTAGAACTTCTTCTCTAACCCTAATAATCGAATTGAATGCAAACCATATTCACCAAAGACTCTGAATTGGTTGTCCCCTCTTCTAATTGCTTCTGCAAGCCATTAATGCGATGTTGGGAGAAACCCTAACCCCATCTATCTCGAGCTCAGCTTCTAGGGTTTTTGGAGAAGCTAAGATGGAGATAGCTAGAGCTAGGAGATGTTGAAGGCGGCTGTGCTGCTGCTGTTGTCGGGAGAATGAGACGCTGCTGGTGTTGTTGGCTCTGCAAATGGTCGGTGGAAGAGATGAGAACTCTGGTTCTTGTCGGGAAGAAAAAAGAAGAAGTGAAGGTGGGGAGTGTTTGCTGCTCGGTTAGGTGAAGGTGGTATGTGGCTATGGTGTGAGGCGGGAGCAGCGAACGTTGATGCATGGCAAGGCTAGGACGTTGGATGCAGCTGATAGATCAAATCCAATGGCTCAGGATGGCGGCGGGCTTAGATTCTGGTATGGGTTTGGATCTTGGATAGCTCAAGCCCATATACTTGTAAACGGGTTGCAACTGATGCGCAAGCGGGCTGCAACTTCTCTTCCATAGTCGCCAGTCTCCAATTTTATGCTCTTTTGGCTCCTTAATTTCTCCAAGCTTTATTTACTACCTAAAAACACAAAATTAATTAGTACAAGTATTTATTCTTGAAAACATAGAAAATTCAGAATTAGGGATAATATATGATTTTAAAGCGCAAAAGATTAGTTAAATGCCAATAAAAAGGTGTAGAAATATGCAATATTTGGCACTCATCAAATACCCCCAAACCCGAATTTTACTTGTCCTCAAGTGAAAACAAATTAAGATATCCTAACTATACCACTGTCGCTGGTCTCTCGAATGCATTTAGCGTATGCACTAAGCCTTTAAACCCCTAGGTGTCCCTAGTGGACGAGTTGTAGTCTCGTGAGGGTTTACCAGAGGTGTACCCACAAAACCTTCTCCAACTTCAGAGCGTAAAAGAGTCTCAAGCATCCGAGGATCTATGAGGACATAGAGTTTCTGCATGCTAGTAACACGAAGTTAGAACTACAAAAGAACGCATTCTCATCCTTAAAAGTTGAGCGAGAAATAACCATACCATATGAAAGAATTCGGGTTCGAGAGTGATCACAAGCCTCGACTTCTGCCTCACCAATAAGGTTTTATGATAATTGCACTCAAAAAGACCGCTTTTCTAGTCTCTCATGTGTGCAGGCAGGAATAAAGAGAGAAATCCTGCACACGTTGATGGTGAGAGGAATAACCTTCCGAAATTTCTGGAGACTCCACAGAATTGTGGACAAAAGAATCTTTTTCTGATGATCTCTAAGAAAGGAAATCAACCATTAGCAAGGACGGGAATACTCACTTACCTTCACATCCAATCGGCAATCAACACCACTCTCACAGCATCCATAGAAATGTCTTCATTCTTCGGTCTTCAACTTGTTGATGATGAAATTCTGAACTTCGTAAAAACTTGACAATTAGTAACTTTTCTCTTCAATTTCCTTGTTGCTTGGAATTTTCTTCTTGAATTCTTCTTCTTTACCATGGTGGTATCAAAACTAAACTAGGAAAATAAACTACAATTTTTTTTTTCTTCTGATTTTTTTTTTTTTTTTTTTTTTTTTGAATACATGAAATGAAAATAACAACAAAAACAATGAAACTACTAACTCCATGGATGAAGGACTTTATCACTCAATTATTCACAACTTGTATTGTCTTGATTTCATAAACTTCACTAATTCTCATCTTATTTTCTTTTCTTTGAATTGTTGCATGTAAACCTTGGACTATTTCAACTTTTCTTCAAATATTCGACGTTGCTGCTCGGCGACGATGATGTGTCTCTATGGATCTGTTGATGTTGTTGAGAGAGAGAGAGTGATGCTAACTACAAATAGAACTAAAAGAAGGAGTTTTCATCTTTAAACGTCACCCTCATGATTGACAAAATTAGCACTCAAGAGATCAAAAATAGTGCTGAAAGTGGTGCGAAGTTGGGTAGCTCACCATTCCTACCCGGAATTGACGTACGGTGACACACACTCTAAAAGATTTTCTAGAAAGTCACAAAAATTGAAGGTCGGTGCCTCGCTTGATGTAAAAATGGGTAGTCTCCAATAAGGGTGATCACAATTCTACTACCAAATATCTTTGCAGTACCTAATTCGCCCTCCGGCATGGTTAAATCCAACTTTAACGCTCTAATCAACTAAGAAACCCGATTGTGTTCTCCAGTACTTCTAAGTTCAGTTATTTCGGTCAGACTCTCTATGTAAACATAGCTAGAAGCATGCTAGTGACTCTAAGATCTCTAAAAGTTGGAGGTTTTTATGTACATATTTACAAAGAGTTCTAAAGATTTTTTTTTTTTTTTTTTTTTTTTAATTAAGGTAAGAAGACTAAAAACTCTATATGCAAAAAGACTAAAAACTCTATATGCAAAACACCCCCCCAAACCTAAATCTAACATTGTCCTCAATGTTTCAACAGATGATAAAAATTTAAACAGTCACATACCATGAGAACTATGTTGAGTAGAGAAAAGGGAAGAGATTACCGGATGCACAAGGATGGTGCTAAACCATAGAGGATGAATGCTTTGAAAGCAAACAACATGGGTGCAAGACAAAAAGTTTTGTTAGCACACATAAAAACTATGCAAAAAGAAAAAAAAGGGATAGAGAATGGATTTTTAGTCCATATGTATTTACACAAGTGAACTAGTTTAGTCCACATAGATGGGTTCTTCCAAGTCTACGGTCTCAACTTCTGGTGGAAGATGCTCCAGAAATGGTTTCAATCTCTGACCGTTGACCTTGAAGATGTTATTGTTTGCTGGGTTTTCGATTTCAACGGCCCCATGGGGGAAAACAATACGTACCAAGAATGGACCTGACCATCGAGAACGTAACTTTCCGGAAACAAATGCAAACGAGTGTTGTACAATAAAACTTTTTGACCAGTGTGAAAGACTTACGCAAAATCCGCTTGTCATGAAACACTTTCATTCTTTGTTTGTACATTTTTGCACTATCATATGCATCATTTCTTAATTCTTCTAACTCATTGAGTTGAAGTTTTCTTTGGGTACCAACCTTAACAAGATCAAAGTTCGGTTTCTTTTACAGCCCAATATGCACGATGTTCTAACTCTACAGTAGATGACAAGCTTTACCCGTACACAAGTCCGTAAGGGGACATGCCAATGGGAGTCTTGTATGCAGTTCTATAGGCCCACAAAGCATCATTTAAGCGTAAAGACCAATCTTTCCTAGAAGGATTAACGGTCTTCTCAAGAATATGCTTAATTTCCCTATTAGAAACTTCTACTTGGCCATTTGGTCCGAGGATGGTAAGGTGTTGCTACCTTATGAGTGATTCCATACTTGCGCAAAAGTGATTCAAAAGGTCTATTGCAAAAATGACTACCTCCATCATCGATTATTGCTCTAGGTGTTCTAAAGCGGGAGAAAATGTTTTCTTTAAGAAAAGAAAGAACAACTTTATGATCATTTGTTTTGGATGCAATGGCTTCTACCCACTTAAAGACATAATCAACATCAACAAGAATGTACAACTTACCTTGAGTTAGGAAATGGACCCATGAAATCAATACCCCACACATCAAACAGCTCAACAATCAAAATGGGTTGTAAGGGCATCATGTTTCTTTTAGAGATACTTCCTAATTTCTGGCATCGGTCACAAGCAACACAAAAAGCATGGCTATCTTTAAACAATGTTGGCCAATAAAAACTACTCTGCAAGATCTTTGCAGCAGTTTTCTTGGCACTAAAGTGGCCTCCACATGCATGGTCATGACAGAAAGAGATGACATCCCTTTGTTCAGAATTGGGGACACATCTCCTAATGATTTGGTCTTGGCAAGTACTTAAACAGATATGCGTCATCCCAAAGGAAATGTTTAACTTCAGCCAAGAATCTAGAACGGTCTTGTTTAGACCAATGCAAAGGAATTCTACCTGTAGCAAGGTAGTTCGCGACATCAGCAAACCACGGCATTTCAGACACAAGCATCAATTGTTCATCCGGAATGATTCTCTAATCAAAGACGGATTCATTAACAAATTCAACATTCAACCTAGACAAGTGATCAGCAACAACATTTTCTGACCCTTTCTTATCTCGAATTTCGAGGTTGAACTCTTGTAACAATAGTATCCATCGAATTAGACGAGCCTTAGCATCTTTTTTAGACAAAAGATATTTCAATGCAGCATGGTCAGAATATATGATGACTTTAGACCCTATCAAATAAGATCTAAACTTATCCAATACAAACACAACAGCTAGCAACTCTTTCTCTGTTGTTGAATAATTCAGTTGAGCATCGTTAAGTGTTTTACTAGCATAATAGATCACATAAGGGAGTTTGTCTACTCGCTGACCTAAAACAGCTCCTACAGCATAGTCAGACGCGTCACACATAATTTCAAATGGTAAGGTCCAGTCGGGTGGTCTGACTATAGGGGCAGATGTAAGGAGAACTGATGTAGTTTTAATTGTGGTAAGTAGAGTATCGTTCGCTCGGACTATTTTGAAGATTGGTTTTAGACTTAATAAACAAAATACTAGAAACAAATAAAAGATTTTAATAATGTTGAGAGACTACTGGGAATCAGGATTTCACCGAACTCTTTTTCTATGGTTCAATTATTAATTCTTTGACAAATATAGCTCCAAAAATAATAGTTATTGACTCTAAATCTTTGCCAAGGTAGATTTTATAAAACATTAATTGTAAATGGTAAGCATGGATTATCAAAACACCTAAGCTAAGCATAACCCATCAAACTAAATCACAACTAATTAATTTAAAATCATAATTCAAATTATATTAATGCAAAAGTCGTAAAAAGAATTAAATAAAGTTACCACATTGATGAGAATTGGCTTCCTCCGTCATCCCAGCGATAGGGTTTAGCTCCTCATATCAAAAACACGCACAAAATAATAATCCATAGCTCAAAAAGGTGTTTTATTGAAGAAATTGTATTAAATAGAGATTTGTACATTGTAGTGGTGTTACAAGCGTCCATTACAAGTTTTTAAGACTGTCGAAGAACGATAGTTGTTTGTCTCTGTCGTTGAATTTAAGATAACTGTCGTGAGTCCTGTTTCTTCGTGTTCTTCGTGTTCTTCAGAACGACACTTCTGAAGTGTCGTCTGCAACCTTTTCTCTTCTTCTTCACCTGCTGCTGCTGCAACTCGTCCTGCAGCGTTTCTGAAGCCTCCAATCGACCCCCAGACTCTCCGTTTCTCTTCTCTTAACCTCACGGCACCTATATATATCCAACCCGTCCATTAAAACTCGCTGGAATCTTTCTTTTATTTCTTTCTTCTACTTCACGGCCAAGTCACGAGAATATCTCCTTCAAATCTTCTTACGCGTCTCTGATTTACACAGATCACCCCATAACCTTCATATGATGGAAACAAATCTCTACGAATACATTCTTTCCTTATCTCTCGCCAAATCTTCCAAAATCAGACTTCATCTAAAACCCGTAACTTTTATCACCTCTGTTTTTCTTTATACATCCCAATTCGATCATTCCAGTTACTCTTACCAGACTTATCATGCTCTCTGCGAGTCCAAATTTCGATCAAATTTAATGATTGAATCTTCACGAAACATCTCAAAAATCCAAACAAACCCGATAAGAGTTATCCTTCTCTATTTCACGTCAGTCGGAGTTCTAGCCAATTTGGGTCCAACTAAACGACCATACCAAGCCTGTTTAGCTAAATGAAGTCTAGCCCAACCTTATTTGGCGATTGAATCTCGTCC
Source organism: Papaver armeniacum (assembly GCA_023531295.1). NCBI lineage: Eukaryota > Viridiplantae > Streptophyta > Magnoliopsida > Ranunculales > Papaveraceae > Papaver > Papaver armeniacum. Next base: position 74,585 of record JAJJWW010012491.1, read on the forward strand.
AAAACCTCCAAAAATCTAAACCCTAATCTGCCCTGGGAAGAACACATTTTCCCGCCAAAAATCCATTTCAAATGGAGATGAAGGTGACCTCCCCTATCCTGTACGGGTCTGCCAATAGTAGTTTCCTTGGAAATGAGCTTCCCCTTATCAATTGAGGTGCCCCTTATCCAAAATAGGGATCCCCTTAGTAATTCTTCTGAGGTGTAATTATGACTTTTCTGGGGAGTCTGTAGCATACTTCCGGGGTGCCTGTAGTGCGTCTTCTGGGTACCTTTAGTAATTTTCTCCCACGAGCGCAAAAACCACTTTTCGAGCCAATTTCGCCGCAAAAGCTTATTTCTCCAAAAACACCTACAAAGACATAAAATACCAAAATAAGCACAAAATCGAGTACTAACATTACAGATAATTGAGACTAATATAGACACATAAATGCGTCTATCAAGAACCTTCAATTGCTCCCATGCTTCCTTACAAGCATCATCAAAGACAAATGCAACATCTTTTGCAAGAAGATTACACAAAGGTCTTGAAATTTTACTAAAATCTTTGATGAATCGGCGGTAAAAACCTGCATGGCCTAAGAATGATCTTATGTCCCTCACAGAACGAGGTTGAGGCAGGTGTTGAATGAGATCAACCTTGGCTTAATCTACTTCTATGCCTTTTTCCGAGATGATATTCCCTAGAACAATGCCTGAGTTAACCATGAAATGACATTTTTCCCAATTCAAAACCAAATTCTTTTCCTTACACCGAATGAGCACACGAGTAAGATGATGCAAACATTCATCAAAAGAAGACCCAAAGACAGAAAAATCATCCATGAAAATTTCAAGAAACTCATCTACCATGTCAGAAAATATGTTCATCATGCAACGTTGAAAAGTAGCGGGTGCATTACACAACCCAAAAGGCATACGACGATAAGCAAATGTTCCATATGGACAGGTAAATGTGGTCTTTTGTTGGTCTTCGGGTGCTATGTGAATTTGGTTATAACCCGAATAGCCATCTAAGAAACAATAGTGATTATGTATCGACAACCTTTCTAGCATTTGGTCAATGAAGGGAAGGAGAAAATGGTCTTTCTTTGTTACTGTGTTCAATTTCCTATAGTCAATACAAACTCGCCACCCCGTGGTCACACGGGTGGGGACAAGCTCATTCATTTCATTTTGAACTACAGTAATGCCAGACTTTTTGGGTAACACTTGAATGGGACTGACCCATCAAGTTATCAGGAATCAGGTATATGATACCCGCATCAAGCAATTTCAAAATCTCACCCTTAACAACATTTCTCATGTTGGGGTTAAGTCTCCTTTGCATTTCCCTAGATGGTTTAGTGTTTTCCTCAAGATTTAAGTGATGCATGCAAATTGTGGGACTTAAACCTTTAAGATCTGAGATGGTCCAACCTAAGGCTTCTTTATGTTCTTTAAGCACTTCTAAAAGTTGACTTTCCTGTTCTGTATCTAAACGTGATGTAATAATCACAGGTAAAGTATCAGAAGAACCTAAGAAAGCATACTTCAAAGTATCAGGTAATGGTTTCAAATCAAGCTTAGGTGGTTCATCAAGAGATGAGGCAGATTTGGAATCAGAGAGTGGAAGTGGTTCCACTGCAGTCTGCCATTTAGCAATATCCATGGGTGGCACAGATTCAAGCAAAGAGTGAACTTCACTAATGTACTCAGAATCGAAAAGATCTAAGTCAAAGTTATCTAAACTTGCTTGCACAGGGTCCTGCAGATAAGATGTCATGCAATGAGTCTTGAATCGACTCTCAATCATGTTTATCTCATGCAATTTATTATCATCACAATCTATGGGTTGTTGACTTACACGAAAGACATTCGGTTCTACGCTTATGTTGCCAAAAGACAAATTCAATATTCCGCTACGACAATTTATGATAGCATTTGACGTTGCCAAGAAGGGACGTCCTAAGATAACGAGAATATGATTTTCAGGACTTTGCACAGGTTGAGTATCTAACACAATGAAGTCCACAGGGAAATAAAATTTATCAACCTTGATTAGCACATCTTCAACAATTCCCCGAGGGATTTTCACAGATCTGTCCGCTAATTGTAGCGTAACAGGGGTGGGTTGCAACTCCCCAAGACCTAATTGCACATACACAGAATATGGTAGTAGATTCACACTAGCTCCTAAGTCCAATAAAGCTTTTCTGATTGTATGATCACCTATAGTGCAGGAGATAGTTGGACTACCTAGGTCTTTAAACTTAGGTGGGGTTTTGTTTTGAATAATTGAACTTAATTGCTCAGTGAGAAAGGCACGCTTATGCACATGAAGCTTTCGCTTTTGTGTGCATAGGTCCTTCAAGAATTTAGCATAAGGTGTATACGCTTAATTGCTTGAGAAAAGGAATGTTTATATTGACTCGTTTGAACATTTCAAAAATCTCGTTGTACTTTTGACCCCTTTTTGCTGCACCAACCTTGTGGGAATGGAGCAATAGGCACATGACATGGCAAAGAAACATCTATATCAGTAGGACTTTTAGATTTATCGACATGCTCAGATCCATTTTCTACAGTAGATGTTTTCTGTAGTGTTGTGTGCACTGGTGAGTCTGATTTAGACTCTCTTGACTGTGGTACACCTATATTGTTCTCAACAACTTTACCACTACGAAGAGTGGTGATAGAATTCATATGACTATGTGAAGTTTCATTGCAAGTTGAAGTACCGCTGAAATACATTCTTTGGATTTTGTTGGGGTCGACTAGGAGTTTACCTTTTTCTCTCTCATTCAATGCATCACAAATTTGACCCATTTTAAGTTCTAGACTTGTGAAACGTTGGTCGGTGGTCTTTTGAAGTTGTAAAATATTTTGGGTCAACAGACCGACACTGTCCTCAAAGCTAGGCTTTTTCTCTACAGGGTACTGAGTGCAACCACTTGGGGGTTTCTAGGATAGGAGTATCCTTGGTTATTATTTGTTGTTCCCCCTTGTACAGGCCCTTTAGACCATGAGAAGTTAGGGTGATTCCTCCACCCTGGGTTGTAGGTCTGAGAATAAGGGTTGTTCTCTTGCCTATGGTACAATGCATTGGCTTGCTCGGTTTTAGACTCTTGAAATGCATGTAGGTCTGGACAACTGTCCACTAAGTGGTCTGAACTATGGCATGCGGCACAAGTGGCTATTTCAATTTGGTCACGGAGAGTAGGGGCATTAGTTTTTATATTCTTCTGCAACTCTAGCACTTCTATTCTCCTAGCCAAAGATGCCATCTTTGCATTTCCTCAAAGTCGACTCAATTCTATGAACATTAGCTGTGGGTAGTCCTTTTAGGTTCACCGATGGACTCCCACCGCTGAGTCTTTTCAGCGACTTCGATTAAGAAAGTCCAAGCCTCATCAGCACTTTTGTCAATAAATGCACCATTGCACATTGACTCAACCGTGGTTGGGTCCCGACATCTAGGCCTTCATACAAAATTTGCACAAGTCTCCATTTTTCAAAACCATGGTGGGGACACTGGATCGATAATTCATTGAATCTCTCCAAATATTTTGCTAGAGTCTCTTCTTCTAATTGCACAAAACCATTTAGACTTTGACGAATTGTCGCAGTCTTATGGTTGGGGAAAAACTTTTTGAAACATTCTTTTGTGAGATCATCCCATGTTCTAATGGACTGTGGTTGTAGGGCATGAAGCCATGACTTGGCTTTTTCTTTCAAAGAGAAAGGGAATAATCTCAGCTTGAGGGACTCTTCCGGCATTTGGTTAAAACGCAGAGTCCCACAGATATCTTTAAAATCTCTCACATGGTGGTAAGGGTTTTCAGCATCAACCCCTCTAAACACGGGCAACATGTGAATTGTGCTTGCTTTCAGTTCAAATCTGGCCAAAGATCACCGGTAGAATGATGCAAGAGGGCTAGCTTTCCCTAGTGGGGTACATGTAGTCCTTGAGACTACGGGGTTGGTTCGGTTCATCACCCATTGTATCAGATTGGTTTGGGCTTTCTACTGCAGAACTGGGTATGTCAACAATATCTTCTTGGCGGATTCTAACTAGTCGGTTTGTTTGGTATCTAAAAGACACAATCATAGCCTAGCTAGCACATCAAGCATATTAAACACTCATACAACCAATTGATTTTCAAAATAGGGAGGCAAAGCTCATAAGACTCAAACACTAGTTCTCGGAATTAGCCACACAAGATTGATTTCTGCTGCTTTTAAGAAATACACAGCAAAAACTTGCTTGGCAGGTTGAACAAATAACAGAATATGTGCATAGTTTTCAAGGCAACTATATTATGCTCACTCAAGGTGAAGCATGTGCTGTTGTGATTGTGAAAAACAACAGTTTGGCAGGAGAATATGGCTCACAGGTTATCAACAGGTCATTAACAATTTAGATACAAAATTTCAGCACGGCTAACAACAAACTTGGCCAACCAAGGCATAGCTCAAATACCACGGAATCAAACCTTTGTGCACAGATTCAAGTTGTTATACTGCTTAGACAAGTAGTAGTGCACAAAACACACAAAAGCACAAGTTTCAGCTAGCACGAATTTTACTCAAGTGTCACAGAATATATGTTGCAGGGTTGGATAATACTCAGCAAGGTAGCTAGTCTATCTCACAGTTATGTATCATTCACACAAATATGAAATATAATGAGGTTCGAGAATGACACCAACCGGTTTAGCCACAATAACAATTATGTTCTGCTCCTTTTTCTCCTTCCTTTCCTTGGATTTTACAACAGCTTCTCAGGCACCTGGTGACTCAACAAAAAGTCTCAGTCCTCAGAATTATGCAGGAAGAACAGATCAACATGCGTGTATCATCGACAGAGTGAGATTCACAATTTCTTTGTGACACCTAACAACAAATCCAATTAACCACAAAGACACTCAACTCTCACAAGTTAGTTCTCAGAACTTGTGCACACAGATTCAAAAATATGTTGTACTGATCAGAAGGTAACGACTGCCTAAACAAAAAGAGTAATGCTTGCAGGAAGAACAAACAGATTCAGTGATGCATACACACGGACATAGGGTATTTCAGAAATTATGCAAAATTAGTGTGTTTCCGAATCTAGATAGCATACAGGACTCAACAGAATCAGCAGGTCAACATGCTATTCAGAGATCACAGATTATGCTTTTGCACACAGTTTTGAGTTTTACTGAAAATCTCAGGGTTACATGAGCTAGCAGATTGGGCTTACTTAAAATCTCAGGGTTACGTGACTAAAACCTGATGTTGCAGGGAGAAACGAATACTATATTCATGAACCAAAGAATGAAATTGGCTGCAGATGTTACTCGAATGTCACAGGAATATGCACAACAATACCCACAGTTGCAGATGTTTTATAATGGTCAGGTATCAACTAGCTCAGTAAGCAGGATGGTGTGTCAATCACATAAGCCTCAAGAGTAAAAAGATGTTGAAGAACAAACCGCCACGCAAAAAACCGGGTTTAGGCAATTCCACAAATTGTCCTGCTTCATTTCTTCCTTTCCTTGCTTCTTAGATCAGTATGAAGGGTACCTGGTGAACTCAAAGAGAACTTCAGTATATAAAGTTGTACAAGAATGGTAAGGAAATGCAGAAAGTAGTTGTTTATCACTGATGGTTAACAACTTAGAGTCGTAGGACAAATGATGTGAACTATTCTGAAGTATTAACTGAAAACTGAGCTTTGCACAGTCGAGAAAGCTTGAACAAGACAGAATGAATGTACAGTACAGCTAAAAATGTCACAAAACAAAGCTATAGAATGCTAAAAAGCAGGCTACAAATTGCAAATATAAAGATACATTACAGGATGTAGAGCTAGAAATTTGTACAATGATGTAAAAATATGAGCAAATGAACTAATTACTATGATAATGCTGGTGAAGATTATATAGACAGATGGGCTAACTAACTAGCTAGAAAATGCAGAAGACAATAATGCAAAGATGCAGAAATATAAAGAGTTTCAGCTAAGTTATACTAATAGTGACTGGAAATATAAAGAATGCAAGCTAATATATACAAGACTAAACTAAAAATTCAGTAAAGTGAAGCAAAAGAAACAACTACACTGCCATCAAGTCCCTGGCAGCGGCGCCAAAAACTTGGTAGGATGAGAAAGATGCCTACAATTGTAAACTGCAAGTGCACAGTGTCGACAAGCAACACAGGGCAAGCACAAGTCGATCCACAGAGACTTGGAGGGTGTAACGTTGAAGCTTATGGTCTTACTAAACTGATTCTTAATAAGGAGTTACACAAAGGGGTTTGTTTGGTGTCTTTACGACAAGATGGAGATTATAGCAGTGAACTAAAGATGAACTAACAAGCAATGAGAGTAAAGGCACTAGGATTGTCAAATCCACCACTAATTCTTGTTATGTATTCAACTAGTTTGAGTATTCTTGTCTTTGTGACAGATAAGGAAGATGTGTCAATTCTACCACTTACCTAAGGGGTTTCACCAGTAGATAATCCAATTATCAGCTAAAGTATCAACTCAGAGTACTAATTGTCTAGTTAAGCACAACTAGTCAAAGATTGGACAATAATTTTTCAAAGCAAGAGTCAAGTATACTCAACACAGTGTTATCCTAACTACAATGGATACATGGCATTCTGTGAGAGCAAAGCATTGAAATACTGAAATTGAAACTATCTTAATAGATTAAGCATTCAAGCATAACACAAACCAAGTATGAATACCACAACAGAGAATTAAGGCTTCATTTAAATCCTAGTAGGTGAATTTAGAACATACTGAACATGATAAAGCACAACTGAATTCAACTAACAATTAAAACCCTAAAAAAATTCAGAGCCTTTCTTACATAGAGAACAATTCTATTTATACCTAGAACTTCTTCTCTAACCCTAATAATCGAATTGAATGCAAACCCTATTCACAAAAGACTCTGAATTGGTTGTCCCCTCTTTCAATTGCTTCTGCAAGACATTAATGCGATGTTGGGAGAAACCCTAACCCCATCTATCTCGAGCTCAGCTTCTAGGGTTTTGGGAGAAGCTAAGATGGAGATAGCTAGAGCTAGGAGATGCTGAAGGCGGCTGTGCTGCTGCTGTTGTCGGGAGAAGGAGACGTTGCTGGTGTTGTTGGATCTGCAAATGGTCGGTGGAAGAGATGAGAGCTATGGTTCTTGTCGGGAAGAAAAAAGAAGAAGTGAAGGTGGGGAGTGTTTGGCTGCTGCTCGGTTAGGTGAAGGTGGTATGTGGCTATGGTGTGATGCGGGAGCAGCGAACGTTGATGCATGGCAAGGCTAGGACGTTAGATGCAGCTGATTGATCAAATCCAATGGCTCAGGATGGCGGCGGGCTTAGATTCGGGTATGGGTTTGGATCTTGGATAGCTCAAGCCCATATACTTGTAAACGGGTTGCAACTGATGCGCAAGCGGGCTGCAACTTCTCTTCCATAGTCGCTAGTCTCCAATTTTTTGCTCTTTTGGCTCCTTAATTTCTCCAAGCTTTATTTACTACCTAAAAACACAAAATTAATTAGTACAAGTATTTATTCTTGAAAATGAGAGAAAATTCAGAATTTGGGATAATATATGATTTTAAAGCGCAAAAGATGAGTTAAATGCCAATAAAAAGGTGTAGAAATATGCAATATTTGGCACTCATCATGAGGATAGTGATATTTGACTTGAACTGTTTCATTCCCTAACGTATCTTTCAAGTCGTGCATATTGAAAATATAACTACGAAGCATATTTGAACTCTAGATAGACATAGTATTAAGGAATACAATACGAGGTTTATTTCTTAACCATTAAACTTTGTATATAAGACATCACCATAATCATTTGAATGCTATTATGATTATGTATGGGTATGAGGTGAGGATTTTATCCTAGGGGACAATGTTTACATGTGTTCTAAGGAAGTAAGTTCATAAACTTGTTTGTGGACCGAGAAGGAAATTGCCAGGTATTATTGGTTTTGTTATTCATTGCATATCTTATGAAAAACCAATATGTGTGATTGAGTATAACCGCTCACAACTTGTTTGTGTTCTTGGTAGAACTATTCACAAAGGCCTGACTTATGTATTGGTGTAACTTTTTTTAGTAAAACCGATCTTAAGTAATCACCTGTGGTATTATAGGGTTTGTATGTCTGACCAATTAAAGGGAAAGGGGAACCAATCCTTGTAAGGGGTGCAGTACATCACAAGGGGAACCGATCCTCGTATGGGGTGCAACAAGGTTTATAGCAGAAAGGGGAACCTATCCTATGGACATGTGCAACACGTTTTTAGGCAAAGGGGAACCGATCCTATGGACATGTGCAACACATATAAGTTAGATACCATATATATGTGGGGAACCGATCCTAGTACCTAGTCAACCGAATTTCGGAAAGCTAGTATGACTATGCACAATACTCACATGGAGGTAGAACCGAAACTTGTTTTGGTAGAACTGTTAAACCTATGATTGTGATTGAATGTTGGTTTGATCAATCACATAGTTCTTGAAAGTTAGATGAACCAATTCTAAACTTGTTTGGAAGTGAGGCAAATCGGTTTCATGGTTGTAAGTGTGAAAGAGAACTTACAAAGTAAAGATGTTGACAAACTTTGAACACGTCTTTGTGAATGTTTATTTCTTTATTTGTTCAAAGATATTCCTTAACGGCTAAGGGAAGAGAACTCAAGGATCGAAACATAAGTAAGTTAAGATTCTTTTAATTAAGGTTATTAATTTCATTTTGTAGGGAAATTCTTAATTAGTAATGTGCATTTACTAAGTAGATTTTCCGAGAGATTTCGATCGTTATTTTTAGACAGAGCATTTCCAGGAATTATGAAAACCGAATCTATGCTTTAATGAGTATCTTGAGAATATTTTCGGTTTTGGAAATTCCTTGGTGTCCAAACTTCCTTGTCTATAAATACTTGAAGTTTTCCTTTCTAGCAAACTAATCCTTCGTAACAACAGACTTCCTCTTTTGTTGTTGTTATTGGTGTAGCCACCTATTCGGAGAGGAGAGTAATCTAATTAGACGAAATCTCTTACGACCGCTCAGTTTAAAGTCTTTTTTGGGATTGAGAAGCTCTAGCGTGTACCGTTGGTGGGAAACTAGATAATTGCGGTTTATCTTTGTTTTCGATTGATTTGATTGACTAACGGTGGTTGAAATCTGATTGCACCTAGTTTGTTTATTCTTGAGAATCTTCTCTTATGATATAAGATTCACTCAAACTAGTTTAGATTTTCGACAGGGATCTTTAAACTGTTGTTAGTTCTAAAGACGATCTTGTGATAATCCATTGTTAACAGACTTCGTTCTATGCGTGATTGATCACAAGAGATTCAAGTGATTGTGTGCAGGTTTTTATTGAAGATTTAAGAATATTTGAAGACAAAGAAGATATTTAAGATCGACTTGGGTATTATAATCTTTGGTGTGCACAATACTTATTTCGGTAAAAGAGGATCCAATTAATAATCGGTTTATCCTTGTGGTAGATTGGATTGATTAATTGTGTAGTTTGGCATCAACACGGTTCTTCAGATTAAAGGTGTTGTTGGCTTAATCTTAAACGATTACTTCGGTAATTGAACATAAGATAGATCTAAGGACCCTACGAAGGAGTTTATGTTAAGATAAACGGAAGAGCCTTTGTCCGACTCATATCACTTGGTTGAATAGAGTTGATACCAAACATTTGTTGTTCCTTTTTGTTTGGAATACGAACCAAAGGAATTGTTCCAAGTACGACTTATTTATAAGTTGGAGGCATGGGAATACAGACAGAACTAGGTGAACTATCGGGTTAGTTACTTGGTCTCAACCATACGAAGGTAGGTGTAATTTTGTGTAGCGGCTTAATCCTGAGAGTATTCAATTCTGTACAAGGTCCCGGGGTTTTTCTGCATTTGCGGTTTCCTCGTTAACAAAATCTTGATGTGTCATTTAATTTTATTTTCCGCATTATAATTGTTTTATTATAATTAAGGTAAATTACACAAACGTTAATTCCTATGTACTTGATAAGCAATACTATTGTGTTTGGTTAAGTTTGAACCTTTGTATCAAGTAAACATACTTCATTGTTGTATTTTCTCGATCTCGTATCCATAGACGATCACACGAAGTGTGAACCGATTAGTTGTATTGTCTCGACTCGGTCCATAGACAATCACTTTCGGAGAAAGAACTTATAGGTGGGAAAAGTTTTAGCTTGAGGTATATTTGGGTACCCTCGCCTTTTCAAATTTAAATCAAGAGATAGAGATATTAACTCCTGGATATACTCTTTATTAAGATTTAGTCTGAATGTCTAGTTGATTCTCTTAAAAGTATATTAGACTTAGTCCATACAGATTGTTAATCGAAATATTGGGTGAGGTTGTTAGACCCCCGCATTTTCAATTGGTATCAGAGAAGGCAAACACGTTCAAGACCTCAAAAGCTCGTATGCAGAGCGATCCGACTCTATGGACAGAGGTGTTATCTCTATTAACGTACCACCAGTCTTCGATGTCTCTAATTACTTATGGTGGAAAATTGCTATTCGAGCTTTTCTTCAAGCGCGTGATTTTTAATCATGGGTATATGTTGTTAATGGCTATGATTCTCCCGTTGTTGCAGTAGGTAATGTTAATGTTCCAAAAAATATTGGCGAATACGATGCTGCTGTAGTTGCAGGATTTCCCACACTACACCCCTCACTCAAATCTATTTAATCAATCCATTGGAAGATGAACAATGATGTGTTTTATTAATTGTTTTCTTGAATGATTTACAAAGAAATGTAGAACAAAGTTAAAGAAATTACAATCTCCCTTTCCTTTCTCTCTCCTAATGACTTGTTTCACAATTCAAAAGACCTCCCCTTACAACAGACTTACTCGACCCTTTATATAGGATATTACATAGTGGGTGACAGCTATACTGTCCCTTATTTTCGGAATCGTCTCGCGAGTGCTCGCGAATATACAACTGTTTGCCTTCGCGACACTCTTAAATCTCGCCAAGTCTTTCATACTTTCCTCATGTTCTAACTATCGTCATCTATTACGTCATTGATTTACCTCCATGCGACTCCTTCGCGACGTGTGATCGTTTATTAATCTCGTGAAGTATTCTTTGTCGCAATATTCGGTCCTACATCTTGCCTCTTCTCATGTCTTCTCTGCGAAGAAGAGAATGTCATGAGAACCAATATTTTAAAGTGCCGCAACTGCTTATCTTTATCTTGCGATTGTTTATTTTCACTCGTTTTGTTTATGTACGGAATTTATTACGGTGTTTCTTCTTCCACTCTTTTCTTGACACGTCTCTTTCAACCGATTATTCTTAACCATTCACGTCCCTTCTCTCATTAAATGCATTTGTTTTCTCGAGAACTCTCTTCTCTATATATAGTTTTCTCCTCTTTATCTTCTTCTCTTTTTATTTTCCCTCTCGCAACTTTTCTTCATCTTTCTCCTTCCGCAATTTGCGCTACTCGCTCCGCTTCCTTTTCAATTCTTCACTTCTCCCTTCATTCCTATACTCGATAATGGCTTCACTTGGTCGTACATACGCTCCTCATTTTACTCGATATTCAAGAGAAATTACAGGAAAAGGGTTTCACTTTATCTACCATTCCACATCAAGAATCCTCATCTATGCTTTACGCAAAATTGTTTCGATCATCAATGTGATGATCGAAAATTATAGTCTCGCTAGGTCAACTCCTCGCAGGGCTCCCCATTCCTTTATATAATCCTGAAATACCATTATTTTATGAGATTCTTGCTCACGAGAAATTCTCGCGGGCTATTTATCAATTGAACGGCGATTGTATTCGCCTAATGCTTGAGTTCGCCTCTCGTGGTGCCTGCAGTAAAGGATCTTTATATCGACAATGTTAGAAATCCCCAATTTGCGAATTTACCAATAGTTGCCGAGAAGTATACTGTGGATAATTTCTTTGCAAATTATTCAGTCATAACTATGAGAAACGATAAATCTCGCCGGGGTGTTCGATTGAAGAAAAATGATAACGTTGATCCGACAAACCGCTTATGCAAGACATTGACGGCATTCGGGTAAAAATAATATCCTCGCTACTCCAAAGATGAAAAGTGGTGGGTTGTACCTCTCTTTCGAGTGGACCTTATATCATGAGGCTCACATGCACTCCTACCAATCTCGCGAATTATCATCCTTGGGAATTTAAGTGGCCCGAGAAGACAAAAGAGGTATATACATATCATTCATTTTAGATTTGCTTCGCTATGTCTTCCATTTCTTGCCTTCATTAACTTTTTAGAAAAATTTAGGTCATCGAATGAGAAAGAAATACAAAGAGAATCCTCACCAAATATCCTGGCGATACTTCGATCACTCACGGATGAAGTAAGAAACATTTTCTTTTGTTATTTTAAACAATATTGTTGCCTCTCGTTTCTTATCTTTATTCGTGTGTGAAGATTGGTGTTGAAGAAGTTGAAATCGCAAAGATTAATGATGGAGAAAATTCAAGCTGCGAAGGCTAAAGGCAAGAACAAGGCCATTTCTCGCAAGGACAAATCTTAAGCCCATCCTCCAAAAGACGGAGACTCCAACCTCCTTCACATTCTAACTCCCAATCTAGCGAGAATTCGGAAGATGAAAATGAGATTGGCACCTCTTACGCTAAGGGAAGTCATTCGGATACTTACGCTATGGCGCTTTTATCTAATGTCTTTACCGATTCTATGCAAGGTTTTGGCGATAGCAACTTGTCCGCTACTTGCGAAACTATCGCTAAGATCTGTGATGCCCTGTTGTTGGAGGATATCGAGTCTTTTCGTGGAGTTTCTCGAACAATAACACCCAGCCTTTTAAATGCTCTCAATGCTTTGGTATGTTCACACCTCTTTACCTCTTTGTGACTCCGCTCTTATCTTTAATTATTTTTCTATATTATTTTATTTATTTATTTTTTTACAGTCCGGGAGAGCTGCTTTTGTTCGCCTCGGACCTTGAGAAAGATGCAACAATCTTGAAAAGAAGAACTTGCAATTGAACAAGAGGATTCGAGAACTAGAAATTGGGGTGCGTCATCTCGCGAGAAGGATGAACGGATTAAACAACCTGGAGGCTGAACTTACTTCTCAACAAGATAGAGTATCTACTCTTGAAAGCGCAAATAAGCTGACTTTATGGTATAACAATTTTTATTCCTTAGATTTCTTTTATTTTACCATTTACTTTTCTTTGCCTAATTTACTATTTTCGAGACATATATAATCTCTCTGAAGAGTCCATTCTTCTTCATTCATTTCCCGAGCCCATGGATGATGATGTACTCCTTGCTCGCCTCAATGAATCTCTATGTAGTTCTTCAAATGATGCTAACCTTCTTTCATTAAAGGATCTTCAATCCAAACATCATCTCTTAAAAATCGAGCATAGATCTAGTTTAAATTTGGCTAATCTTTTTAAACAAAAGTACGTTGACTCCAAGAAGAAGACCAAAACTTTAAGGAAGAAATTTAGTGATCTCATAGATGAGAAAGATCGCATTACTAACGAGGTGCACTGGCATTAGCAAAATTTCAAAAATCTCTCCTTGATGTGCAAGTTGAGCGAGATGAACTCCTTCGTCGAATACCATGCTTAGCGAGCGAGAAGACCAAATTCGTTCACTTTTTGTCATAAATAATGATGATGAATTTGCCTGGGCTGCTAAGGTTTTAGATAACGCTAGAAATAACTTAGGTGTTGATGTTAGTCTTCGCACCGAGCAAACTACCTTAATCAAGGATATGATCTTTGAAAGAGAAGGTTGTTTGTTATACTTCTTTACTTTTCTCGTTATTTTTCCTTTTGTATTATTAAAATTAATTCATTTCCTCATGTTTTGAGAATCTGAAAAGAGATTTGAGACAAGGTTGGAGAACTTGAAATCGAAAAAGAGCGTCTCGCAAAAAAGATCTCTCTTCGCGAGAATAGATATTCTAAATTGAAGCGACAATTCCAAACTACAATGGCGAATTTTAATAATGATGTCTTTTCGTTTTCGCAATCAAGCTATGGAAATAGTTTGTAAGGATCACAACATCCCTCTTCATTCATATCCCTTTCTCGCATTTGAAGAAGTTCGAGAACTTTCTGTCTCGGATGTTTCGATAGTGAAGCTGATGAAGAAGAAGAATCTGACGACGAGAGTGATGGAACCAAAGAATCAGATGAAGAAGAAGAAACCCAAGAATCAGATGAAGAAGAAGAACCAGCAAAGAAATAACTTCTCTTTCTTCTTTGATTTCCTGTAATATCTGTATACATATATCTTTGACTATTGAATATAAATTTCAACTTTTGCTCCATTTGTTCAGATATATTAATCAAACAACCCTTCTTTATAATTATAACTTCACACTTGCCTCTGCCTCTGTTCATAAGATATAATCAACTTTGCGAGTTAAATAATATAATTATTCTCGCGAGATATATATATCATTTTTTTTTTTTTTTTTTTTTTTTTTTTTGACAATATCACCGCGACAAGATCGCAAGATATCTTCATGGATTAAGAAATCTATTGATCTTGCCTTATCATTATTTGTGTGGTCTTATTATGCCTTCCTAAGTAAAGGTCTTATTTTTCCACCCTCATTGTGACAAGATCGCAGTTTGTCTTTACACTTTCATATAATGACCCATTGACCTTGTCTTATCATTTTTTTAGTATTTTTGCCTTTGTAGGACATTATATTTGCGACAATATGGCAAGTTTAAATGTTCTTGCGACCACAAAATCCGGCACATTGTCGTCTTTGCGCGAAATCGCAGGACGTTCTTACATTTTCATGTAAAAACCCATTGATCTCGTCTTACCCTCGCGTTAGTATTATTGCCTCTGCGGGATTATTGCACAAATATGACAAGCCTAAATTCTCTTGCGAGAATAAAGCCTCATGACATTCGCGTCTTTTGACACTTATCAGCTCCCTAATGGAGGGTGCCGCCCTTATCTTCTCCCTGGTTGCCCTTTCAAGGAGGCGTACATCGGCCATACAAGGCTAGCTCCTCCCATCCGGTCTTAACAACAACCAATTGTTTTCGCAGCCTCTTATCCCTTATACCTATATGGTTTATGGTTACGAGACTGCACCCTAAGTGGAGTTTTCTTCGGGCCGAGTGCAGCATGTGCCAAGACTTGTCAAGAGTGGTAAGGAAGTTCCATGCTCCCGCACTCTTGACTCAACCGTGTACCTCGGCGCCTTGGTCATACACCGACTCCTTGGAAGAGACCCTCGGGCGTCCAACCGGGTATAACCGTATATATATAGTTGGAAATCCAAGGTATCTCCCAGGATAGGCTTTCATGGACCCCAAATCTCCATGACCCGAGGTTTCGAGAGCGGTGTAACCTTCCATCGAGCCATGTTAAGAGATACCCCTTATATGACGTACTTTAGGTCTTACATTTGCCTCTTGCGAAATATCATTCGCGAACTAGGGTGTACGCCATAAAGGTTTGTCCCATTCACTCACTCATTCATTTTATCAATTTATTCAATCATTTGTCTGCGAAGTTATCGCACAATCTCAGTTCCATTATTCAATAGATTTGTATCCAATAAGGGTGATCACAATTCTACTACCAAATATCTTTGCAGCACCTAATTCGCCCTCCGGCATGGTTAAATCCAACTTTAACGCTCTAATCAACTAAGAAACCCGATTGTGTTCTCCAGTACTTCTAAGTTCAGTTATTTCGGTCAGACTCTCTATGTAAACATAGCTAGAAGCATGCTAGTGACTCTAAGATCTCTAAAAGTTGGAGGTTTTTATGTACATATTTACAAAGAGTTCTGAAGATTTTTTTTTTTTTTTTTTTTTTTTTTAATTAAGGTAAGAAGACTAAAAACTCTATATGCAAAAAGACTAAAAACTCTATATGCAAAACACTCCCCCAAACCTAAATCTAACATTGTCCTCAATGTTTCAACGAGATGATAAAAATTTAAACAAGTCACATACCATGAGAACTATGTTGAGTAGAGAAAAGGGAAGAGATTCTAGGATGCACAAGGATGGTGCTAAACCATAGAGGATGAATGCTTTGAAAGCAAACAACATGGGTGCAAGACAAAAAGTTTTGTTAGCACACATAAAAACTATGCAAAAAGAAAAAAAAAAGGGATAGAGAATGGATTTTTAGTCCATATGTATTTACACAAGTGAACTAGTTTAGTCCACATAGATAGGTTCTTCCAAGTCTACGGTCTCAACACGGTGGAAGATGCTCCGAAATGGTTTCAATCTCGACCGTTGACCTTGAAGATGTTCTTGTTTGCTGGGTTTTCGATTTCAACGGCCCCATGGGGAAAACAATACGTACCAAGAATGGACCTGACCATCGAGAACGTAACTTTCCTGGAAACAAATGCAAACGAGTGTTGTACAATAAAACTTTTTGACCAGGTGTGAAAGACTTACGCAAAATCCGCTTGTCATGAAACACTTTCATTCTTTGTTTGTACATTTTTGCACTATCATATGCATCATTTCTTAATTCTTCTAACTCATTGAGTTGAAGTTTTCTTTGGAGTACTGACCTTATCAAGATCAAAGTTCGAGTTTCTTTCTGCCCAATATGCACGATGTTCTAACTCTACAGGTAGATGACAATCTTTACCGTACACAAGTCTGTAAGGGGACATGCCAATGGGAGTCTTGTATGCAGTTCTATAGGCCCACAAAGCATCATTTAAGCGTAAAGACCAATCTTTCCTAGAAGGATTAACAGTCTTCTCAAGAATATGCTTAATTTCCCTATTAGAAACTTCTACTTGGCCACGGTTCGAGGATGGTAAGGTGTTGCTACCTTATGAGTGATTCCATACTTGCGCAAAAGTGATTCAAAAGGTCTATTGCAAAAATGACTACCTCCATCACTGATTATTGCTCTAGGTGTTCCAAAGCGGGAGAAAATGTTTTCTTTAAGAAAAGAAAGAACAACTTTATGATCATTTGTTTTGGATGCAATGGCTTCTACCCACTTAAAGACATAATCAACAGCAACAAGAATGTACAACTTACCTTCACAGTTAGGAAATGGACCCATGAAATCAATACCCCACACATCAAACAGCTCAACAATCAAAATGGGTTGTAAGGGCATCATGTTTCTTTTAGAGATACTTCCTAATTTCTGGCATCGGTCACAAGCAACACAAAAAGCATGGCTATCTTTAAACAATGTTGGCCAATAAAAACTACTCTGCAAGATCTTTGCAGTAGTTTTCTTGGCACTAAAGTGGCCTCCACATGCATGGTCATGACAGAAAGAGATGACATCCCTTTGTTCAGAATTGGGGACACATCTCCTAATGATTTGGTCTTGGCAGTACTTAAACAGATATGCGTCATCCCAAAGGAAATGTTTAACTTCAGCCAAGAATCTAGAACGGTCTTGTTTAGACCAATGCAAAGGAATTCTACCTGTAGCAAGGTAGTTCACGATATCAGCAAACCACGGCATTTCAGACACAAGCATCAATTGTTCATCCGGGAATGATTCTCTAATCAGCACGGATTCATTAACAAATTCAACATTCAACCTAGACAAGTGATCAGCAACAACATTTTCTGACCCTTTCTTATCTCGAATTTCGAGGTTGAACTCTTGTAACAATAGTATCCATCGAATTAGACGAGCCTTAGCATCTTTTTTAGACAAAAGATATTTCAATGCAGCATGGTCAGAATATATGATGACTTTAGACCCTATCAAATAAGATCTAAACTTATCCAATACAAACACAACAGCTAGCAACTCTTTCTCTGTTGTTGAATAATTCAGTTGAGCATCGTTAAGTGTTTTACTAGCATAATAGATCACATAAGGGAGTTTGTCTACTCGCTGATCTAGAACAGCTCCTACAGCATAGTCAGACACGTCACACATAATTTCAAATGGTAAGGTCCAGTCGGGTGGTCTGAATATATGGGCAGATGTAAGGAGAACTGATGTAGTTTTAATTGTGGTAAGTAGAGTATCGTTCGCTCGGACTATTTTGAAGATTGGTTTTAGACTTAATAAACAAAATACTAGAAACAAATAAAAGATTTTAATAATGTTGAGAGACTATCGGGAATCGGGATTTCTAGAACTCTTTTCTATGGTTCAATTATTAATTCTTTGACAAATATAGCTCCAAAAATAATAGTTATTGGCTCTAAATCTTTGCCAAGGTAGATTTTATAAAACATTAATTGTAAATGGTAAGCATGGATTATCAAAACACCTAAGCTAAGCATAACCCATCAAACTAAATCACAACTAATTAATTTAAAATCATAATTCAAATTATATTAATGCAAAAGTCGTAAAAAGAATTAAATAAAGTTACCACATTGATGAGAATTGGCTTCCTCCGTCATCCCAGCGATAGGGTTTAGCTCCTCATATCAAAAACACGCACAAAATAATAATCCATAGCTCAAAAAGGTGTTTTATTGAAGAAATTGTATTAAACAGAGATTTGTAACGATGTAGTGGTGTTACAAGCGTCACTATTACAAGTTTTTAAGACTGTCGAAGAACGATAGTTGTTTGTCTCTGTCGTTGAATTTAAGGCTCACTGTCGCGATCGTTTCTTCGTGTTCTTCGTGTTCTTGAGAATGACACTTCGAAGTGTCGTCGCAACCTTTTCTCTTCTTCTTCACTGCTGCCGCAACTCGTCCTGCGGCATTTACAAAGCCTCAATCGACCCCCGGACTCTCGTTTCTCTTCTCTTAACCTCACGGCACCTATATATATCCAACCCGTCCATTAAAACTCGCGAAAATCTTTCTTTTATTTCTTTCTTCTACTTCACGGCCAAGTCACGAGAATATCTCCTTCAAATCTTCTTACGCGTCTCTGATTTACACAGATCACCCCATAACCTTCATATGATAGAAACAAATCTCTACGAATACATTCTTTCCTTATCTCTCGCCAAATCTTCCAAAATCAGACTTCATCTAAAACCCGTAACTTTTATCACCTCTGTTTTCTTTATACATCCCAATTCGATCATTCCAGTTACTCTTACCAGACTTATCATGCTCTACTGAGTCCAGCCCGATCAAATTTAGTGATTGAATCTTCACAGAAACATCTCAAAAATCCAAACAAACCCGATAAGAGTTATCCTTCTCTATTTCACGTCAGTCGGAGTTCTAGCCAATTTGGGTCCAACTAAACGACCATACCAAGCCTGTTTAGCTAAATGAAGTCTAGCCCAACCTTATTTGGCGATTGAATCTCGTCCAAAACCTCCAAAAATCTAAACCCTAATCTTCCCTGGGAAGAACACATTTTCCCGCCAAAAATCCATTTCAAATGGAGATGAAGGTGACCTCCCCCTATCCTGTACGGGTCTGCCAATAGTAGTTGCCTTGGAAATGAGCTTCCCCTTATCAATTGAGGTGCCCCTTATCCAAAATAGGGATCCCCTTAGTAATTCTTCTGAGGTGTAATTATGACTTTTCTGGGGAGTCTGTAGCATACTTCCGGGGTGCCTGTAGTGCGTCTTCTGGGTGCCTTTAGTAATTTTCTCCCACGAGCGCAAAAAACCACTTTTCGAGCCAATTTCGCATGAAAAAGCTTATTTCTCCAAAAACACCTACAAAGACATAAAATACCAAAATAAGCACAAAATCGAGTACTAACATTACAGAGAATTGAGACTAATATAGACACATAAATGCGTCTATCAAGAACCTTCAATTGCTCCCATGCTTCCTTACAAGCATCATCAAAGACAAATGCAACATCTTTTGCAAGAAGATTACACAAAGGTCTTGAAATTTTACTAAAATCTTTGATGAATCGGCGGTAAAAACCGCATGGCCTAAGAATGATCTTATGTCCCTCACGTAACGAGGTTGAGGCGGTGTTGAATGACATCAACCTTGGCTTATCTACTTCTATGCCTTTTTCCGAGATGATATTCCCTAGAACAATGCCTGAGTTAACCATGAAATGACATTTTTCCCAATTCAAAACCAAATTCTTTTCCTTACACCGAATGAGCACACGAGTAAGATGATGCAAACATTCATCAAAAAAAGACCAAAAGACAGAAAAATCATCCATGAAAATTTCAAGAAACTCATCTACCATGTCAGAAAATATGCTCATCATGCAACGTTGAAAAGTAGCGGGTGCATTACACAACCCAAAAGGCATACGACGATAAGCAAATGTTCCATATGGACAGGTAAATGTGGTCTTTTGTTGGTCTTCGGGTGCTATGTGAATTTGGTTATAACCCGAATAGCCATCTAAGAAACAATAGTGACTATGTCTCGACAACCTTTCTAGCATTTGGTCAATGAAGGGAAGGAGAAAATGGTCTTTCTTTGTTCCGTATTCAATTTCCTATAGTCAATACAAACTCGCCACCCGTGGTCACAGGTGGGGACAAGCTCATTCATTTCATTTTGAACTACGGTAATGCCGGACTTTTTGGGTACCACTTGAATGGGGTGACCCAGCCAGCTATCTCGGAACTGGGTATATGATACCCGCATCAAGCAATTTCAAAATATCACCCTTAACAACATCTCTCATGTTGGGGTTAAGTCTCCTTTGCATTTCCCTAGATGGTTTAATGTTTTCCTCAAGATTTAAGTGATGCATGCAAATTGTGGGACTTATACCTTTAAGATCTGAGATGGTCCAACCTAAGGCTTCTTTATGTTCTTTAAGCACTTCTAAAAGTTGACTTTCCATTACGTATCTAAACATGATGTAATAATCACGGGTAAAGTATCGAAGAACCTAAGAAAGCATACTTCAAAGTATCGGGTAATGGTTTCAAATCAAGCTTAGGTGGTTCATCAAGAGATGAGGCGGATTTGGAATCGAAGAGAGTGAAAGTGGTTCCACTTCTTGCGGTCCGCCATTTAGAAATATCCATGGGTGGCACAGATTCAAGCAAAGAGTGAACTTCACTAATGTACTCGGAATCGAAAAGATCTAAGTCAAAGTTATCTAAAATTGCTTGCATGTGGTCCTTGAGATAAGATGTGGAGGCAATGAGTCTTGAATCGACTCTCAATCATGTTTATCTCATGCAATTCATTATCATCACAATCTATGGGTTGTTGACTTACACGAAAGACATTGAGTTCTACGATTATGTTGCCAAAAGACAAATTCAATATTCCGCTACGACAATTTATGATAGCATTTGACGTTGCCAAGAAGGACGTCCTAAGATAACGGGAATATGATTTTCGGGACTTTGCACTGAGTTGAGTATCTAACACAATGAAGTCCACGGGAAATAAAATTTATCAACCTTGATTAGCACATCTTCAACAATTCCCCGAGGGATTTTCTGGATCTGTCCGCTAATTGTAGCGTAACAGGGGTGGGTTGCAACTCCCCAAGACCTAATTGCACATACACAGAATATGGTAGTAGATTCACACTAGCTCCTAAGTCCAATAAAGCTTTTCTGATTGTATGATCACCTATAGTGCAGGAGATAGTTGGACTACCTAGGTCTTTAAACTTAGGTGGGGTTTTGTTTTGAATAATTGAACTTACTTGCTCAGTGAGAAAGGCACGCTTATGCACATGAAGCTTTCGCTTTTGTGTGCATAGGTCCTTCAAGAATTTAGCATAAGCAGGTATCTGCTTAATTGCTTCGAGAAAAGGAATGTTTATATTGACTCGTTTGAACATTTCCAAAATCTCGTTGTACTTTTGACCCCCTTTTTGCTGCACCAACCTTTGTGGGAATGGAGCAATAGGCACATGACATGGCAAAGAAACATCTATATCAGTAGGACTTTTAGATTTATCGACATGCTCAGATCCATTTTCTACAGTAGATGTTTTCTGTGGTGTTGTGTGTACTGGTGAGTCTGATTTAGACTCTCTTGACTGTGGTACACCTATATTGTTCTCAACAACTTTACCACTACGAAGAGTGGTGATAGCATTCATATGACTATGTGAAGTTTCATTGCAAGTTGAAGTACCTGCCTGAAATACATTCTTTGGATTTTGTTGGGGCTGACTAGGGAGTTTACCTTTTTCTCTCTCATTCAATGCATCACAAATTTGACCCATTTTAAGTTCTAGACTTGTGAAACGTTGGTCGGTGGTCTTTTGAAGTTGTAAAAGATTTTGGGTCAACAGACCGACACTGTCCTCAAAGCTAGGCTTTTTCTCTGAGTCTTGAGTGCAACCACTTGGGGGTTTCTAGGATAGGAGTATCCTTGGTTATTATTTGTTGTTCCCCTTGTACGGGCCCTTTAGACCATGAGAAGTTAGGGTGATTCCTCCACCCTGGGTTGTAGGTCTAAGAATAAGGGTTGTTCTCTTGCCTATGGTACAATGCATTGGCTTGCTCGGTTTTAGACTCTTGAAATGCATGTAGGTCTGGACAACTGTCCACTAAGTGGTCTGAACTATGGCATGCGGCACAAGTGGCCATTTCAATTTGGTCACGGAGAGTAGGGGCATTAGTTTTTATATTCTTCGCAACTCTAGCACTTCTATTCTCCTAGCCAAAGATGCCATCTTTGCATTTCCCTCAAAGTCGACTCAATTCTATGAACATTAGCTACGGGGGTAGTCCTTTTAGGTTCACTTTGATGGACTCCCACTGCTTTGAGTCTTTTCGGCGACTTCGATTAAGAAAGTCCAAGCCTCATCGACACTTTTGTCAATAAATGCACCATTGCACATTGACTCAACCGTGGTTCGGGTCGACATCTAGGCCTTCATACAAAATTTGCACAAGTCTCCATTTTTCAAAACCATGGTGGGGACACTTTGGATCAATAATTCATTGAATCTCTCCAAATATTTTGCTAGAGTCTCTTCTTCTAATTGCACAAAACCATTTAGACTTTGTGGAATTGTCGTGATCTTATGGTTGGGGAAAAACTTTTGAAACATTCTTTTGTGAGATCATCCCATGTTCTAATGGATTTGTGGTTGTAGGGCATGAAGCCATGACTTGGCTTTTTCTTTCAAAGAGAAAGGGAATAATCTCGGCTTGAGGGACTCTTAGGCATTTGGTTAAAACGAGAGTCCCAGGATATCTTTAAAATCTCTCACATGGTGGTAAGGGTTTTCGGCATCAACCCTCTAAACACGGGCAACATGTGAATTATGCTTGCTTTGGTTCAAATGGCAAAAGATCAGATTGGTAGAATGATGCAAGAGGGCTAGCTTTCCCTAGTGGGGTACATGTAGTCCTTGAGACTACGGGGTTGGTTCGGTTCATCACCCATTGTATCGATTGGTTTGGGCTTTCTTTTTGCAGGCCGGGTATGTCAACAATATCTTCTTGGCGGATTCTAACTAGTCGGTTTGTTTGGTATCTAAAAGACACAATCATAGCCTAGCTAGCACATCAAGCATATTAAACACTCATACAACCAATTGATTTTCAAAACAGGGAGGCAAAGCTCATAAGACTCAAACACTAGTTCTCGGAATTAGCCACACAAGATTGATTTCTGCTTGCTTTTTAAGAAATGCACAAAGCAAAAACTTGCTTAGCGAGTTGAACAAATAATGAGAATATGTGCATAGTTTTCAAGGCAGCTATATTATGCTCACTCAAGGTGAAGCATGTCTTTGTTGTGATTGTGAAAAACAATGAGTTTGGCAGGCGAATATGGCTCACGAGGTTATCAACGGTCATTAACAATTTAGATACAAAATTTCAGACGGCTAACAACAAACTTGGCCAACCAAGGCATAGCTCAAATACCACGAGAATCAAACCTTTGTGCCTGATTCAAGTTGTTATATCGCCTAGACAAGTAGTAGTGCACGAGAACACACAAAAGCACAAGTTTGGCTAGCACGAATTTTACTCAAGTGTCACAGAATATATGTTGCAGGGTTGGATAATACTCAGCAAGGTAGCTAGTCTATCTCACAGTTATGTATCATTCACACAAATATGAAATATAATGAGGTTCGAGAATGACACCAACCGGTTTAGCCACAATAACAATTATATTACCGCTCCTTTTTCTCCTTCCTTTCCTTGGCTTTTACAACATGACTTCTCGGCACTGGTGACTCAACAAAAGTCTCGATCCTCGAATTATGCGGGAAGAACAGATCAACATGCGTGTATCACCGATGATTCAAAGATTCACAATTTCGAGACTGACTAACAACAAATCCAACTAACCACAAAGACACTCAACTCTCACAAGTTAGTTCTCGAGAACTTGTGCACACAATTCAAAAAAATATGTTTATGCGATCGGAAGGTAACGATTTTGCCTAAACAAAAAAAGTAATGCTTGCAGGAAGAACAAACAGATTCAGTGATGCATACACACGGACATAGGGTATTTCAGAAATTATGCAAAATTAGTGTGTTTCCGAATCTAGATAGCATACAGGACTCAACAGATTCAGCAGGTCAACATGCTACTCAGAGATCACAGATTATGCTTTTGCACACAGTTTTGAGTTTTACTGAAAATCTCAGGGTTACATGAGCTAGCAGTTGGGCTTACTTAAAATCTCAGGGTTACGTGACTAAAACCTAATGTTGCAGGGAGAAACGAATACTATATTCATGAACCAAAGAATGAAATTGGCTGCAGATGTTACTCGAATGTCACAGGAATATGCACAACAATACCCACAGTTGCAGATGTTTTATAATGGTCAGGTATCAACTAGCTCAGTAAGCAGGATGGTGTGTCAATCACATAAGCCTCAAGAGTAAAAAGATGTTGAAGAACAAACCGCCGGCGCAAAACCGGGTTTAGGCAATTCCACAAATTGTCCTGCTTCATTTCTTCCTTTCCTTGCTTCTTAGATCAGTATGAAGGGTACCTGGTGAACTCAAAGAGAACTTCAGTATATAAAGTTGTACAAGAATGGTAAGGAAATGCAGAAAGTAGTTGTTTATCACTGATGGTTAACAACTTAGAGTCGCAGGACGAGATGATGTGAACTATTACAAGTATTAGCTGAAAACTGAGCTTTGCACGGTCGAGAAAGCTTGAACAAGACAGAATGAATGTACTGGAACAGCTAAAAATGTCACAAAACAAAGCTATAGAATGCTAAAAAGCAGGCTACAAATTGCAAATATAAAGATACATTACAGGATGTAGAGCTAGAAATTTGTACAATGATGTAAAAATATGAGCAAATGAACTAATTACTATGATAATGCTGGTGAAGATTATATAGACAGATGGGCTAACTAACTAGATAGAAAATGCAGAAGACAATAATGCAAAGATGCAGAAATATAAAGAGTTTCAGCTAAGTTATACTAATAGTGACCGAAAATATAAAGAATGCAAGCTAATATATACAAGACTAAACTAAAAATTCAAGTAAAGTGAAGCAAAAGAAACAACTACTTTGCCATTAAGTCCCCAAGCATGCGCCATAAAACTTGGTAGGATGAGAAAGATGCCTACAATTGTAAATCGCAAGTGCACGGTGTCGACAAGCAACACAGGCAAGCACGGAGTCGATCCACGAGAGACTTGGAGGGTGTAACGTTGAAGCTTATGGTCTTACTAAACTGATTCTTAATAAGGAGTTACACAAAGGGGTTTGTTTGGTGTCTTTACGACAAGATGGAGATTATAGCAGTGAACTAAAGATGAACTAACAAGCAATGAGAGTAAAGGCACTAGGATTGTCAAATCCACCACTAATTCTTGTTATGTATTCAACTAGTTTGAGTATTCTTGTCTTTGTGTGAGATAAGGAAGATGTGTCAATTCTACCACTTACCTAAGGGGTTTCACTAGTAGATAATCCAATTATCAGCTAAAGTATCAACTCAGAGTACTAATTGTCTAGTTAAGCACAACTAGTCAAAGATTGGACAATAATTTTTCAAAGCAAGAGCTGAAGTATACTCAACACAGTGTTATCCTAACTACAATGGATACATGGCATTCTGTGAGAGCAAAGCATTGAAATCTTTGAAATTGAAACTATCTTAATAGATTAAGCATTCAAGCATAACAAAAACCAAGTATGAATACCACAACAGAGAATTAAGGCTTCATTTAAATCCTAGTAGGTGAATTTAGAACATACTGAACATGATAAAGCACAACTGAATTCAACTAACAATTAAAACCCTAAAAAAATTCAGAGCCTTTCTTACACAGAGAACAATTCTATTTATACCTAGAACTTCTTCTCTAACCCTAATAATCGAATTGAATGCAAACCCTATTCACCAAAGACTCTGAATTGGTTGTCCCCTCTTTCAATTGCTTCTGCAAGCCATTAATGCGATGTTGGGAGAAACCCTAACCCCATCTATCTCGAGCTCAACTTCTAGGGTTTTGGGAGAAGCTAAGATGGAGATAGCTAGAGCTAGGAGATCTTTGAAGGCGCATTTGTCTTTCTTCTTTGTTGTCGGGAGAAGGAGACGCTGCTGGTGTTGTTGGCTCTGCAAATGGTAGGTGGAAGAGATGAGAGCTCTGGTTCTTGTCGGGAAGAAAAAAGAAGAAGTGAAGGTGGGGAGTGTTTGGCTGCTGCTCGGTTAGGTGAAGGTGGTATGTGGCTATGGTGTGATGCGGGAGCGTGAACGTTGATGCATGGCAAGGCTAGGACGTTAGATGCAGCTGATAGATCAAATCCAATGGCTCAGGATGGCGGCGGGCTTAGATTCGGGTATGGGTTTGGATCTTGGATAGCTCAAGCCCATATACTTGTAAACGGGTTGCAACTGATGCGCAAGCGGGCTGCAACTTCTCTTCCATAGTCGCTAGTCTCCAATTTTTTGCTCTTTTGGCTCCTTAATTTCTCCAAGCTTTATTTACTACCTAAAAACACAAAATTAATTAGTACAAGTATTTATTCTTGAAAACAGAGAAAATTCAGAATTTGGGATAATATATGATTTTAAAGCGCAAAAGATGAGTTAAATGCCAATAAAAAGGTGTAGAAATATGCAATATTTGGCACTCATCATGAGGATAGTGATATTTGACTTGAACTGTTTCATTCCCTAACGTATCTTTCAAGTCGTGCATATTAAAAATATAACTACGAAGCATATTTGAACTCTAGATAGACATAGTATTAAGGAATACAATACGAGGTTTATTTCTTAACCATTAAACTTTGTAGATAAGACATCACCATAATCATTTGAATGCTATTATGATTATGTATGGGTATGAGGTGAGGATTTTATCCTAGGGGACAATGTTTACATGTGTTCTAAGGAAGTAAGTTCATAAACTTGTTTGTGGACCGAGAAGGAAATTGCCAGGTATTATTGGTTTTGTTATTCATTGCATATCTTATGAAAAACCAATATGTGTGATTGAGTATAACCGCTCACAACTTGTTTGTGTTCTTGGTAGAACTATTCACAAAGGCGACTTATGTATTGGTGTAACTTTTTTTAGTAAAACCGATCTTAAGTAATCACCGTGGTATTATCGGGTTTGTATGTCGACCAATTAAAGGGAAAGGGGAACCAATCCTTGTAAGGGGTGCAAGTACATCACAAGGGGAACCGATCCTCGTATGGGGTGCAACAAGGTTTATAGCGAAAGGGGAACCTATCCTATGGACATGTGCAACACGTTTTTAGGCAAAGGGGAATCGATCCTATGGACATGTGCAACACATATAAGTTAGATACCATATATATGTGGGGAACCGATCCTAGTACCTAGTCAACCGAATTTCAGAAAGCTAGTGAGACTATGCACAATACTCACATGGAGGTAGAACCGAAACTTGTTTTGGTAGAACTGTTAAACCCATGATTGTGATTGAATGTTGGTTTGATCAATCACATAGTTCTTGAAAGTTAGATGAACCAATTCTAAACTTGTTTGGAAGTGAGGCAAATCGGTTTCATGGTTGTAAGTGTGAAAGAGAACTTACAAAGTAAAGATGTTGACAAACTTTGAACACGTGTTGTGAATGTTTATTTCTTTATTTGTTCAAAGATATTCCTTAACGGCTAAGGGAAGAGAACCCAAGGATCGAAACATAAGTAAGTTAAGATTCTTTTAATTAAGGTTATTAATTTCATTTTGTAGGAAATTCGGAATTAGTAATGTGCATTTACTAAGTAGATTTTTCGAGAGATTTCGATCGTTATTTTTAGACAGAGCATTTCCAGGAATTATGAAAACCGAATCTATGCTTTAATGAGTATCTTGAGAATATTTTCGGTTTTGGAAATTCCTTGGTGTCCAAACTTCCTTGTCTATAAATACTTGAAGTTTTCCTTTCTAGCAAACTAATCCTTCGTAACAACAGACTTCCTCTTTTGTTGTTGTTATTGGTGTAGCCACCTATTCGGAGAGGAGAGTAATCTAATTAGACGAAATCTCTTACGACCGCTCAGTTTAAAGTCTTTTTTGGGATTGAGAAGCTCTAGCGTGTACCGTTGGTGGGAAACTAGATAATTGCGTTTTATCTTTGTTTTCGATTGATTTGATTGACTAACGGTGGTTGAAATCTGATTGCACCTAGTTTGTTTATTCTTGAGAATCTTCTCTTATGATATAAGATTCACTCAAACTAGTTCAGAGTTTCGACAGGGATCTTTAAACTGTTGTTAGTTCTAAAGACGATCTTGTGATAATCCATTGTTAACAGACTTCGTTCTATGCGTGATTGATCACAAGAGATTCAAGTGATTGTGTGCAGGTTTTTATTGAAGATTTAAGAATATTTGAAGACAAAGAAGATATTTAAGATCGACTTGGGTATTATAATCTTTGGTGTGCACAATACTTATTTCGGTAAAAGAGGATCCAATTAATAATCGGTTTATCCTTGTGGTAGATTGGATTGATTAATTG
This sequence comes from Papaver armeniacum, assembly GCA_023531295.1. Classification (NCBI taxonomy): domain Eukaryota; kingdom Viridiplantae; phylum Streptophyta; class Magnoliopsida; order Ranunculales; family Papaveraceae; genus Papaver; species Papaver armeniacum. The sequence continues at coordinate 103,416 of JAJJWW010012491.1, forward strand.
TGTAGTTTGGCATCAACACGGTTCTTCAGATTAAAGGTGTTGTTGGCTTAATCTTAAACGATTACTTCGGTAATTGAACATAAGATAGATCTAAGGACCCGACGAAGGAGTTTATGTTAAGATAAACGGAAGAGCCTTTGTCCGACTCATATCACTTGGTTGAATAGAGTTGATACCAAACAGATTTGTTGTTCCTTTACTGTTTGGAATACGAACCAAAGGAATTGTTCCAAGTACGACTTATTTATAAGTTGGAGGCATGGGAATACAGACGGAACTAGGTGAACTATCGGGTTAGTTACTTGGTCTCAACCATACGAAGGTAGGTGTAATTTTGTGTAGCGGCTTAATCCTGAGAGTATTCAATTCTGTACAAGGTCCCGGGGTTTTTCTGCATTTGCGGTTTCCTCGTTAACAAAATCTTGATGTGTCATTTAATTTAATTTTCCGCATTATAATTGTTTTATTATAATTAAGGTAAATTACACAAACGTTAATTCCTATGTACTTGATAAGCAATACTATTGTGTTTGGTTAAGTTTGAACCTTTGTATCAAGTAAACATACTTCGTTGTTGCATTTTCTCGATCTCGTATCCATAGACGATCACACGAAGTGTGAACCGATTAGTTGTATTGTCTCGACTCGGTCCATAGACAATCACTTTCGGAGAAAGAACTTATAGGTGGTAAAAGTTTTAGCTTGAGGTATATTTGGGTACCCTCGCCTTTTCAGATTTAAATCAAGAGATAGAGATATTAACTCCTGGATATACTCTTTATTAAGATTTAGTCTGAATGTCTAGTTGATTCTCTTAAAAGTATATTAGATTTAGTCCATACAGATTGTTAATCGAAATATTGGGTGAGGTTGTTAGACCCCCGCATTTTCAATTGGTATCAGAGAAGGCAAACACGTTCAAGACCTCAAAGTCTCGTATGCAGTAGCGATCTGACTCTATGGACAGAGGTGTTATCTCTATTAACGTACCACCAGTCTTTGATGTCTCTAATTACTTATGGTGGAAAATTGCTATTCGAGCTTTTCTTCAAGCGCGTGATTTTCAATCATGGGTATATGTTGTTAATGGCTATGATTCTCCCGTTGTTGCAGTAGGTAATGTTAATGTTCCAAAAAATATTGGCGAATACGATGCTGCTTAGTTGCAGGATTTCCCACACTACACCCCTCACTCAAATATATTTAATCAATCCATTGGAAGATGAACAATGATGTGTTTTATTAATTGTTTTCTTGAATGATTTACAAAGAAATGTAGAACAAAGTTAAAGAAATTACAATCTCCCTTTCCTTTCTCTCTCCTAATGACTTGTTTCACAATTCAAAAAGACCTCCCCTTACAACAGACTTACTCGACCCTTTATATAGGATATTACATAGTGGGTGTGACTATATTTGTCCCTTATTTTCGGAATCGTCTCGCGAGTGCTCGCGAATATACAACTGTTTGCCTTCGCGACACTCTTAAATCTCGCCAAGTCTTTCATACTTTCCTCATGTTCTAACTATCGTCATCTATTACGTCATTGATTTACCTCCATGCGACTCCTTCGCGACGTGATCGTTTATTAATCTCGTGAAGTATTCTTTGCCGCAATATTCAGTCCTACATCTTGCCTCTTCTCATGTCTTCTCTGCGAAGAAGAGAATGTCATGAGAACCAATATTTTAAAGTGCCGCAATTGCTTATCTTTATCTTGCGATTGTTTATTTTCACTCGTTTTGTTTATGTACGGAATTTATTACAGGTGTTTCTTCTTCCACTATTTTCTTGACACGTCTCTTTCAACCGATTATTCTTAACCATTCACGTCCCTTCTCTCATTAAATGCATTTGTTTTCTCGAGAACTCTCTTCTCTATATATAGTTTTCTCCTCTTTCTCTTCTTCTCTTTTTATTTTCCCTCCGCAACTTTTCTTCATCTTTCTCCTTCCGCAATTTGCGCTTCGCTCCGCTTCCTTTTCAATTCTTCACTTCTCCCTTCATTCCTATACTCGATAATGGCTTCACTTGGTCGTACATACGCTCCTCATTTTCTCGATATTCAAAAGAAATTATAGGAAAAGGGTTTCACTTTATCTACCATTCCACATCAAGAATCCTCATCTATGCTTTCTGCAAAATTGTTTTCTGATCATCAATGTGATGATCAGAAAATTATAGTCTCGCTAGGTCAACTTCTCGCAGGGCTCCCCATTCCTTTATATAATCCTGAAATACCATTATTTTATGAGATTCTTGCTCACGAGAAATTTCGCGGGCTATTTATCAATTGAACGGCGATTGTATTCGCCTAATGCTTGAGTTCGCCTCTCGTGGTCTAGGTAAAGGATCTTTATATCGACAATGTTAGAAATCCCCAATTTGCGAATTTACCAATAGTTGCCGAGAAGTATCTGTGGATAATTTCTTTGCAAATTATTGATCATAACTATGAGAAACGATAAATCTCATTTGGGGTGTTCGATTGAAGAAAAATGATAACGTTGATGCCGACAAACCGCTTATGCAAGACATTGGCGGCATTCGGGTAAAAATAATATCCCTCGCTACTCCAAAGATGAAAAGTGGTGGGTTGTACCTCTCTTTCGAGTGGACCTTATATCATGAGCTCACATGCACTCCCAGTAATCTCGCGAATTATCATCCTTGGGAATTTAAGTGGCACGAGAAGACAAAAGAGGTATATACATATCATTCATTTTAGATTTGCTTCGCTATGTCTTCCATTTCTTGCCTTCATTAACTTTTTAGAAAAATTTTAGGTCATCGAGAATGAGAAAGAAATACAAAGAGAATCCTCGGCCAAATATCTGGCGATACTTCGATCACTCACGGATGAAGTAAGAAACATTTTCTTTTGTTATTTTAAACAATATTGTTGCCTCTGTTTCTTATCTTTATTCGTGTGTGAAGATTGGTGTTGAAGAAGTTGAAATCGCAAAGATTAATGATGGAGAAGTTTGAAGTCTGCGAAGGCTAAAGGCAAGAACAAGGCCATTTCTCGCAAGGACAAATCTTATGGCCCATCCTCCAAAAGACGGAGACTCCAACCTCCTTCACATTCTAACTCCCAATCTAGCGAGAATTCGGAAGATGAAAATGAGATTGGCACCTCTTCGCTAAAGGGAAGTCATTCAGATACTTCGCTATGGCGCTTTTATCTAATGTCTTTACCGATTCTATGCAAGGTTTTGGCGATAGCAACTTGTCCGCTACTTGCGAAACTATCGCTAAGATCTGTGATGCCCTGTTGTTGGAGGATATCGAGTCTTTTCGTGGAGTTTCTCGAACAATAACACCCAGCCTTTTAAATGCTCTCAATGCTTTGGTATGTTCACACCTCTTTACCTCTTTGTGACTCCGCTCTTATCTTTAATTATTTTTCTATATTATTATTATTATTTTTTTTTTACAGTCTGGGAGAGCTGCTTTTGTTGCTGCCTCAGACCTTGAGAGAAGACGCAACAATCTTGAAAAGAAGAACTTGCAATTGAACAAGAGGATTCGAGAACTAGAAATTGGGGCTGCGTCATCTCGCGAGAAGGATGAACGGATTAAACAACTGGAGGCTGAACTTACTTCTCAACAAGATAGAGTATCTACTCTTGAAAGTGCAAATAAGCAGCTTTATGGTATAACAATTTTTATTCCTTAGATTTCTTTTATTTTACCATTTACTTTTCTTTGCCTAATTTACTATTTTCGCAGACATATATAATCTCTCTCGAAGAGTCCATTCTTCTTCATTCATTTCCGAGCCCATGGATGATGATGTACTCCTTGCTCGCCTCAATGAATCTCTATGTAGTTCTTCAAATGATGCTAACCTTCTTTCATTATAGGATCTTCAATCCAAACATCATCTCTTAAAAATCGAGCATAGATCTAGTTTAAATTTGGCTAATCTTTTTAAACGAAAGTACGTTGACTCAAGAAGAAGACCAAAACTTTAAGGAAGAAATTTAGTGATCTCATAGATGAGAAAGATCGCATTACTAACGAGGTGCACAGGCATTAGCAAAATTTCAAAAATCTCTCCTTGATGTGCAAGTTGAGCGAGATGAACTCCTTCGTCGAGAATACCATGCTTAGCGAGCGAGAAGACCAAATTCGTTCACTTTTTGTCATAAATAATGATGATGAATTTGCCAGGCTGCGAAGGTTTTAGATAACGCTAGAAATAACTTAGGTGTTGATGTTAGTCTTCGCACCGAGCAAACTACCTTAATCAAGGATATGATCTTTGAAAGAGAAGGTTGTTTGTTATACTTCTTTACTTTTCTCGTTATTTTTCCTTTTGTATTATTAAAATTAATTCATTTCCTCATGTTTTCAGAATCTGAAAAGAGATTTCAGACAAGGATTGGAGAACTTGAAATCGAAAAAGAGCGTCTCGCAAAAGATCTCTCTCTTCGCGAGAATAGATATTCTAAATTGAAGCAGCAATTCCAAACTACAGTGGCGAATTTTAATAATGATGCTGTTCATTTTCGTAATCAAGCTATGGAAATAGTTTGTAAGGATCACAACATCCCTCTTCATTCATATCCCTTTCTCGCTGAAGAAGTTCCCGAGAACTTGCCTGTCTCAGATGTTTCTGATAGTGAAGCTGATGAAGAAGAAGAATCTGACGACGAGAGTGATGGAACCAAAGAATCAGATGAAGAAGAAGAAACCCAAGAATCAGATGAAGAAGAAGAACCAAAGCAAAGAAATAACTTCTCTTTCTTCTTTGATTTCTGTAATATCTCGTATACATATATCTTTGACTATTGAATATAAATTTCAACTTTTGCTCCCTTTGTTCAGATATATTAATCAAACAACCCTTCTTTATAATTATAACTTCACACTTGCCTCTGCCTCTGTTCATAAGATATAATCAACTTTGCGAGTTAAATAATATAATTATTCTCGCGAGATATATATATCATTTTTTTTTTGACACTATCACCGCGACAAGATCGCAAGATATCTCCATGGATTAAGAAATCTATTGATCTTGCCTTATCATTATTTGTGTGGTCTTATTATGCCTTCCTAAGTAAAGGTCTTATTTTGCCACCCCTCATTGCGACAAGATCGCAGGCCGTCTTTACACTTTCATATAATGACCCATTGACCTTGTCTTATCATTTTTTTAGTATTTTTGCCTTTGTAGGACATTATATTTGCGACAATATGGCAAGTTTAAATGTTCTTGCGACCACAAAATCCCGGCACATTGTCGTCTTTGCGATTTAAATCGCACTTACATTTTCATGTAAAAACCCATTGATCTCGTCTTACCCTCGCGTTAGTATTATTGCCTCTGCAGGATTATTGCACAAATATGACAAGCCTAAATTCTCTTGCGAGAATAAAGCCTCATGACATTTGCGTCTTTTGACACTTATCGGCTCCCCTAATGGAGGGTGCCGCCCCTTATCTTCTCCCTGGTTGCCCTTTCAAGGAGGCGTACATCGGCCATACAAGGCTAGCTCCTCCCATCCAGTCTTAACAACAACCAGTTGTTTTCGCAGCCTCTTATCCCTTATACCTATATGGTTTATGGTTACGAGACCGCACCCTAAGTGGAGTTTTCTTCGGGTCGAGTGCAGCATGTGCCAAGACTTGTCAAGAGTGGTAAGGAAGTTCCATGCTCCCCGCACTCTTGACTCAACCGTGTACCTCGGCGCCTTGGTCATACACTGACTCCTTGGAAGAGACCCTCGGGCGTCCAACCTCGGTATAACCGTATATATATAGTTGGAAATCCAAGGTATCTCCCGGATAGGCTTTCATGGACCCCAAATCTCCATGACCCGGGTTTCGGGAGTGGTGTAACCTTCCATCGAGCCATGTTAAGAGATACCCCCTTATATGACGTACTTTAGGTCTTACATTTGCCTCTTGCGAAATATCATTCGCGAACTAGGTGTACGCCATAAAGGTTTGTCCCATTCACTCACTCATTCATTTTATCAATTTATTCAATCATTTTCTGCGAAGTTATCGCACAATCTCGATTCCATTATTCAATAGATTTGTATACATTCTTCATGGCGAGATTCTCGCACAATTTTTCCGCAACCATCATCTTTGCCTCTTATCCTTATCATGCTTTCATCATTAAATTGTTATCTTTTCTCGCAATTATTTATTTTTTACACCTTTTATTCTTACTTCCTTCTGCCTCCGCATCAGTCCACCATTTCAATGTCTCCTTTGCATCATGATACTCAGTTGTTTTTGTGCAGTCACTTCGCAGCATCTCTTCTTCTTTTGTTTCTATGGCATCTACCATTAGTCTTTCTTTTCTTTGTTCATCCTGTACATTCTTCCTCCAACCTTTCTTTTTTTTTGTTCTCTCTTGTGACTCTCTACATCCACCTCATAACACTTTTGCCCCTCTATCCAATCTCCTTTTATAATTCCGACACCGCTAGGATGTGGAAATTTTATGCACTGATGGTATGTCGATGCTATGCCCAGAATTTGATGAAGCCATGGTCTTCCAATCAATGCATTGTAGGGAGATTCCACATCAACTACGCAAAACAAAATATCAATCGATAACCCTGCAAGGGTATCTTCATGTGCACTTCTCCTTTGGGCTTGTTCGCGGTACCGTTGAAACCATATATTTTGTATGTTGAAGGGATCAAGTCTTCATCCTTTCCTCCCATAGTTTTGTAAGTATGATAGAAAAGAATGTTGACTGAACTTCCAGTATCGATCAATATTCTATTGATTGCCCAACAATTTTCCGCTTCATCATCTTCGCCATCAATGGGTTTTGGATTAATTTCCAGCTTCACAACCAGTGGGCTATCATGTATTTCTCTTCCTTTGGGTACTTCTTCACTGAGAAAGAAATAATCTGCAGTTGCCACTCTTTTAGCTGCGATGTCTTCGCAACATTCATCACTTCTTTATCATCGACATCTCTCGCGAAAACTCTACTAAGTACATTGTCATGAAAATCTTCAATAGTGCGGTATGAGTGTACAATGGAGTTGCAAAACAAATTTTTAGCCTTTGCCCCAACTTCTATAACGAATGTTTCTTTTCCCTTTGCCGGTGGGGGTGGTAAATGTTGAACTTTCTCTTCTTCTTTTAAAAAGTGATTTAGTTTCCCTTGATCAATCATTCTTAGGATAATTCTCTTGATGTTTCTGCAGTCATTTGTTAGGTGCCCATGAAAGCGATGGTAAGAACAGAACTCATGACTTCTATCTCCAGGTGGTGGCTCACTTCCCATGTTCCATGGCGCTGGTATATTTTCCATCAAAAGTATTGCTTCCCATATCTTTTCCACACTGGCATTCAATGGCGGCATTTTAATTTCCTCCCACACTACTCTGCGACTTATTTTGTCCTCTATTATAATTCCGCCTCTGGCCTCCATAAGTCTCTTGCGAATTATACCTTTGACCTCCATAGGTTTCTTGTGGTTGATCAAGTCTTTGAATTTTATTGTTTCCGCCACGGTTGTAGAAATTTCTTTCTCTTTCAAACTCTTCCTGATCGCGACTTCCCATAGCTACTAACTTTGGTTCTATATCAACTGCTTTTCTTTCTTGTTGACCTTGCGATGTGCTCACCACCGTGTGTATTAGTTGGGGTAATAAACTTCCATTCGCAACATTAGAATTTGTGCTTGCCACTGGGTAAGATTCCATCTCGTTTCTGTCTTTCTTCTAAAGCAATATATTCCTCCTGGAGCTCTCGTAATTCGGTCATTGTAATTGTATTCTTAACTCGAAAACTTTGAACATATAATAGATTGGCTGCGAACATAGCATTTATGAATGACAGTATGAGGTATCTTTCATCTACCCGCCGGCCATCTTCTTTGCACATCGTCTTCCATCGACAGTTAAATGTCTCAAACTCTCGCCAATTCTTTGTTTCGGTCCAAATACATCTTCAATGCCAGGTCGCGAAGAGTTGTTACTTATATACGCCCCCAAGAATATGCTTTGTAAATGATTGAATGATGTGATCGTATTCCTTGGTAAACCCTCAAACCATTTTAATGCTTCTCTGTTAAACTTGACGCAAAATATTTGCATAATATAGCATCATGGTTTTCCCATTGTAGAATACATCTCACATAAGCCTTGATGTGTTGTCTTTGCACAAGTGGATCCATCAAAAATCTTTGGTTACTTATTTGGTAAGTTGCATTTTGGGGTATTCCTCTAACTGCACTTCTAATGTAAAAGGATTTTTTCGCGACCTCGCGATAGCTTCATCTAACTGCCTTCTCCCTCCTCATTCTCTTCGTTGTTCAATATTCCTCTCATCTCTCGCCAATTCTCGCGAGAATTTGTTCATTTGCCTCGAGAATCGAATTGATCGGTCTCTTTAATTACGCTTCTCTCCTTCTTCGTTCGTGTCTACTTTTTTGTATTCTTTCGTTAATGTCTCCATCATTGCGATTTCGCTCACGCCTCCTCTCTCGATTATCATGGTTATTCTCACGGATCGCTTCTTCTAATTCCCGATTTTCCATTTTCGCTCTCAATCTCTCTCTCTCATGAGCTAGACGTGCTTGCTCAATGTAATGCTTTTCAATATCATCTTCAATTTCCTTTTGTTTCCTTTGTGTTTCTCTCCCATGTAGTGCTCTTCTTCTTTCCTTCGATTTTCTTCATTAATTGGGTTATTCTGTCCTCGAAATTTGCCTATCTTCTTGATTTCCATCATCGTGGTTGTTTACCAAAATATAACGATTTTCTATTAGTTCTCTCTCTTCTTGGCCTCCTTCGCCATGACTTAACTCTCTTTCCAAATTTTCTCCATTAATGTTTTCTACAGGCAATGTTCTCCTCCCATTTTCTCTACTCGATAATCGATCTCGATCTGTTACTACTTCTTGACCTTCTCGTTTTGCAGACCTCCTATTTTCCATCCTCAACTCGTGGTTTTGCCTTGTTAGATTCGCGCGTTCTTCTGCTTCTAACCGCCTTTCTTCGTGTATTGTTTGTCTCGGCGCTTCTAATGCCGCGATTTCTTCATTTCCACGAATTGTTTCTCCCATCTCTTCTCGATTTCTCTCTTCCTGTCTATTATTCATCAACTGTTGTACTTCTTCTCTTTCTTAGTAGAATCTGATCTCCATGTGTGCATGCTCACTCTATCATAATCGATTACTCTGTTTAGTCTTTGGTTGAATTGGTGGTTGAGTTGATGGTTGAATTGGTGGTTGAGTTGATGGTTGAATTGGTGGTTGAGTTGATGGTTGAATTGGTGGTTGAATTGGATCTTCTTCTCCATTTCTTGCATTTATCCTTGATGGTTCACCTACTTCATTTCTTCTTTCTCCCACTAATCTTCCACTTCTCCTTATGATTGTTGGTTGTTACGATGCATTCTTTCTCCTAGCCATTTCTTAATTTTAGTAACTTGTTAAAAATTATTCAAGATTTCTTTCTTGTTATCCCTAATTCTTCCAATTCACAAGGTTGATCTTCTTTATTCCCTGTTTCTAGCGCATATGTAGTTGCAGGATTTCCCATACTATACCCCTCACTCAAATCTATTTAATCAATCCATTGGAAGATGAACAATGATGTGTTTTATTAATTGTTTTCTTGAATGATTTACAAAGAAATGTAGAACAAAGTTAAAGAAATTACAATCTCCCTTTCCTTTCTCTCTCCTAATGACTTGTTTCACAATTCAAAAAGACCTCCCCTTACAACAGACTTACTCGACCCTTTATATAGGATATTACATAGTGGGTGACAGCTATACTGTCCCTTATTTTCGGAATCGTCTCGCGAGTGCTCGCGAATATACAACTGTTTGCCTTCGCGACACTCTTAAATCTCGCCAAGTCTTTCATACTTTCCTCATGTTCTAACTATCGTCATCTATTACGTCATTGATTTACCTCCATGCGACTCCTTCGCGACTGTGATCGTTTATTAATCTCGTGAAGTATTCTTTGTCGCAATATTGCAGTCCTACATCTTCTTTGAGATACTTCTTTGCAAAGTGATAGGTGCTTAAAATACATCCTTTGAGTATCAATTTCTTATGCTTTTCTTAGTTATTTCTCTTGTATTTTCGGGGATTACGCTTTGTTTTGTATTTTGCAGGTATATTGGAGTCATGTGATGGAAAACAAGGAAATTATGAGCTCAATCCAGTGCTTAAGCAACCTTAGTTACTTATTACTTGAAGCGCATCAAGGAACGGAGGCTTTGAAGCAGCTACACACAACTTGGGCAACCAATTGTGTTCTAAAGAGGAGCACCAGGTATTTACCGGTCAGGGAAGATCAATAAGAAGCCAGTGAATTCCAGCTAAAGGCTACTAAATACAAAGGCTACATCTCGTTAAGGGGCACCTCCTCCTTTATAACTAGAACTAGGTCGAGATTTTAATCTTGATTCATTTCAGGCCCCAGCTCCGCACCAATTCACACCGCTCGCAAGCCATGAGTCCAAGCTCATACTCGGGTTCACTTAGGTATAACCCATGGGTCCGATAGCTGAGTACTAAGGGAACAGGGAGGTTCGAATTCAAGATAAGAGAAGGAATCAATGGGTTTGGTCTGTGATAGTTTTGTGTCTGTTTTGACAACGAGAAAATACAGACAGACAGGAAATTGGCTCGAGGCAAGTGGTACCAATTTTGGGTTTAGTTAAGAACTGAAGAAACAGGAGAATACCCCTGGATTGATTCCATTGATTGATGAGTATTTAGAAGTTCAATTGTTCTAGAAAGACCGAGTTAGCAAGGAAAGATGGAATTAAAGTTAACAAACAAGTTTTGAGTTTTTCGAGAAATAACCAACTTGTGTGATGACTGATTAATGAATGTATGTGTGTTTGAGAAGGTTTATCAGAATGGGTGTGTTTTAAATTTGAAATGCAATGCAGGGAAGAAGCGGTGACCTTAGGAGTCACCCAGCAAGCTTAATACACGGTGTTTGTGAAAAGACCTGACTGATCAATTCAACTTCAATCACGACCAGGTGCTGCACCAGCTTTTCCATCAGCAAGACCATGATATTTGATGAGTGTTTAGGATGATTTCGAAGAGGATTTTCTGCAACACAGGAAGGGCAGGGTTCTTGTTCGAGTATGTGAAGATTTTGGTCAAGTTTATGGCAGAATGTCACCAGTGCAGCTGCAGTCTACTGCTCCATCTTCTGCCGGTTAACCATGGATCTGTGGGCTATGTATGAGGCGTGTTCGACAAGGGCTAGGAGAGGATTTATAAATCGTCATAAGTATGGAAATTGGGTACCAATCTGACTTAAGAAATCAACCGGAATTTAAGGGAAGATATATGGAGTTTGGGTCGAGTATTGGGATGTATTTCAGCCGGCAAAACAACCAGGCAAAGGAGCGGTGATGTGAGCATGGTCAATGGCAGTCTAAGACGTCTTGCTTCCATTGATAATTTCGGTTGGATATGGAACTGGTGGAAAGAGTGTGCACTGGAATTAAATGTTCTGTGAATGCATGAATGTTTTGTGTATAAAATTCGTTACAGGGATGGATTTTATGCTGCAGGAAATGGGAATTGCACAATAAGCCTGCAGCTGAACTAAGGCAATAAGAAGTAAATAATTTGGTGAAACTATAGAGACACATGTGCTGCAAGATATACATGGAATTGGTGTACTGTATTGAAGAAGGTGAGGCTTAACAGAGATCGACGGAAAGCAGTAGTGTTGTGCGCAGAGATGAAGATCTGAGAAGCTGAGAGTCAAGCATGTGCCGTGATGCTTTGAGCTAGATTGTGACAGGGAAGTGAAGAGTTTTGTGTTGCCATGAGCTGCATATGTATGAGATAGATATTTGAGCTCGGCCGTAGATGAGGAACTGATGAGGCTAGAAGCTAAGTTACAAGGCTTTGCAGAAGTCAGGATATAGGAGGTACAGCTGATATTGGTATTGGTGATTGTCATGGGTTCTTGCAAGTGGTCTTGTTATTGTGCAGAGATGATCCGGTGATGCTGCTTTGCTGCCAAAATGGTCAGAGATGGAGTTTGGCTAGAGCCAGAGGAAAGGAGTTAGAAGAATCTGTTGTTGTTGCTTGAGGTTTTTATGCATGGAAGTGATGTTTTAAGATAGAAATAGAGAGTGGATTGAGAACTCAGGTTGAGATGGGTTATCCTGCGGCTAGGGGTTGTGAGCTGCACATAATGTTCATTGGTCAGATGGAGTTGTTCGTGTCTCTGGTGGTGCTGCGTTGTGAACTGAAATTGCAGAATGAGTTGCAGGTGCAGTTCAAATAGAAGATGCTGTAACTAGCTATTTCGGAACTTGGCGAGAATTGGCTGAAGAATGGTGGTCTTTATTAAGGCCATGGGATATGAATTGAGGCAGCAAAGAGATGTAGGTGGAAGTGGTATGAGGTTATGCTATGAGTGGATTATTGCTGCTTGTTTAATTTTGTTGGTTCGAGAGTGAGCTGCAGTTGCAGCGGAACTGGAGTTATTGCCTTCATAGATGTATGTTAGGATTGATACAATTGCAGGGAGTGAAGGAATGGCCGGAAGTCATAGAAACAGGGGAGACTCGGCTGTTCTGGGATTCGGGCGAGTTGACTCACTGATCCAGTTAGATGGACTTGGACCTGTTGGGCTTCACAGATGGGCTGGTTCAACAACTGACTTTTGGACGTGACTTACTGAAGATGAAGGCAGAGAAAGTATAAAAAAGAAGAATTCTATTATAATCAGGGATCTTTTTATTATCTCTTCTTCTACTTTTGGTTCTAGGGTTTAGAAACATAATAGGTTTTCTCTTCCTTCTTGTTATGAACTCCATGAATATGAGTACCTAGTTTTTATTATTGGTTATGGAATAATTGGATTTCACAAAATATACCTTTCGATATGATAAATTAGTTTTGTCTCCATGCTTTATCGTTTATGATTAACCATTAATATTGTCATATGAGTTGAATGCTTGTTTAGTCGAGTCGCTAATCGATTGAGTTTACTTTCATCTCTATTGCTAGATTAGAGTTTATTATACGCAAAAGTGATAAATTTCTGATTGCAAGTAACATAATTGTGGGTAGTGCCTGTAGTGATATATCCTACTAGTCACAAGTGAGTCATAACCTCTGTTAAATCGGATTAGTGCTTTTACACGTTCGATTGCTTTGATTGGCCTGATTTCATAGAACTTAATGCATCTAGGGAATTAAACTTGATTAGTGCTTTTACACGTTAGGTTGTTCTTTTAGATAGAATTCATATTCGCATCTTTTAATGTGTTTGTTGATGACAAGAGGAGATTAGCGGGGTATTCTTGCGATCAAGGTATCTTAGGGCCTTTGATAAAAGTTGAGATTAAAATATTAATTCTACTTATTGTGTAGAAAACATGTTTGTGATTGAAGACGAAATCCATGACCAATACTTTCTCATCCTTGATTTGATCTGTTTACCTTTATGGTTTGCTTTTATTTAGTTTATTATATAAAAATCACAAAACCCCCATTGTTATTTATAGGAAACCAAAACAACTTGACAACTCTAGACCTCTCTGTGGGAACGATCCTTTCTTACCCTTTCTATATTATATATTTTGAGTAGTGAGAAAGTGTAAATTATTTTTGCTCGGCTAACAACCGATCAAATTTTGGCGCCGTTGCCGGGGAGGCAGCGGTTGTTATTTGTTTTTGGTTTTTGGTTTCTTATTTCTTTTTTAGTTTTGTTTTATTTTCTAGTTTATGACATAGTTTTGAGAACTCTTGTTTCAGGTACCAATTTCTATGGAAGGAGCATATTGGAACAATGGATACGGTTTTCAACAACCTCAACACTATGAAAATTACCCACTGTTTATGGGTGAAAACTATTTCTACGGGTTTTGGTAATTTGAGGTGTGTGGATGAGAAATGAGTCTAAACCTTAAACAAATGCACTACACGGGAGTGCTTGTAGATTCGAGAAATCAATTCAGGCAAATCAGGCCTAAACCAAGAAATGGCCGTTCCATAATTGTTTCGGTCACAAAGTGAAGGAGATGGGGTTGATCTTAGGGAGGGAAGCGAAGAAGGTGTTGAGATTGTGAAGGTGTTGGCTGTGTATGACTTGTATCGAAAGCTGAGGCGGCTTGCGGGATGTAAGCTATCGATTCGGTGTTTGAATACGATGGTATCAACACTTGCCTCTGTTGTCTGGACTTGTTCTTGTTGTTGGAAAATAGGGAGGTGAACCTATTTATACAAGTCATTTGAGCCTTATTCACGTCTCTCATGGGAAGTGGAGGAAGTGGAGTGATGAAGTAGTGGAGTTGTGTGTTAGTGTTACACGACCAGTCTTGCCCACTTCTCCTGTCATCTCTAACCGTCCATGACTTCCTGACACGTTCTTGTGATGGCGCGTTGCACGCTGCACGCTGTAAACCGCCAGACCAATACCCCATTATGTATCCCCCAGTTTGTGACATGATTGATGTCTCGAGTGTGTGGACCGTGGGACCCACAGAAAATAGCATGTAATTCTAGATTAAATAACTAAGTTATTTAGGAAGTCGATACTTGTGAAGTATCGTGTGTATTCTATGCAGGTACTGTATCATGGTGTGGTAGAGTGACGGGTGGTGATAACCATGATGCCTCACTGACCAATTAACTCCTGACCAGGGTTGTATAACCAAGCCAGTGAAGTTGGACGGATGAGATGATCTTTTAGACACTCATCTGCGACCGTTGATGGAATTAGGGTTTTTGAAGAGGTGCGCAAGCATCACTCTTTAGCTTGGTCGAATCCAAGCTTGGGTTACAATTTTGACAGGGCAGATCGTGCATGTGTGTAGACGACATGACAGTGTAGGCGCCCATATCTCATTGTCTCGTGAAAGTGTGATCTGGGCCACTCAATTTTTCCGGCGAAGTTGAGTGGTCGAGATCAATTTGCAAAAAAAAATTGGTGCCGCAAAAGTTGCGCATCATGTCAATTTTGGGGGCGCGTTCCAAGACGACCAAGCTTGGTCGGTCTTGGCCGATCAGCCCGGCGTGCATACGGTGGGATGGTGTATATACATGATGCGTGTCGTAGGTGCAATCAAATTAATATCTTATTTCCACTCAATTAAAAAATAATATAATGGAAGTCAAGTTCGTTCCCACGAGGAGCAAGAGATTCTAGTTGTAAAAATTGTCACGAAAGGGGGGTATAAAAAAACAAAAGAAAATAAACAAAGCAATTAAAAGATAAAGTTGAAAGCAATAAGAGAGACAAGATCAAGGAATCCTTCTTCGTTGCAAAACAATGATTAAAGTAATGTTCTTTTCTACTTGTTATTAGTCACAAATTACCACCAACCGTAGGTAAAGCAGCTAGATCAGTGCTAAACCCCTAAATCCCTTGTATCACCGGATACGGAAGTTCTCGACTACCGGATTCTATTTACCAAACCACCTAGTAGTAGATCACTCTAGATGTAATTTAAATAAACGCATTAAGATTTATGAACTTATTAGGTTAATATTAGTAGTTAGACTCTTAGATCAAGGTCTACTTGCTAACGTTGTTTTCACACACAATTGCTCCACGGAATCCCTCCGCAAGGTCTCGTGTTTGCTACTTATGTAAATAGTCAAGAAACGATTACTTATCCCCTAACTTTCACTAGCTTTAGATCAAATTAACAAATCAATTTAGTTGGCCACCTAAATAATCTATCAATCAATCATGAATGAATAAACATTCCTATTAGTGAAAACAAACGATAATCATGTGAAAAACTTCAAGATAGAATTGAAACAAAACTCAAAACATATATTAAGAACTAGGAATTCATCCTCAATCAATCATAAAATTAGCTACTCATGTTTTTGAAATTCACACAAAATAATTAAAAGGGAGAATTTTCAAGTTCACACAAATAATTAAGAGGAAGAATTTTCAAAAGCTAGCAAAAACACAAGTGTTGTGTGTGTAGAGAGATGTGTCAAAGATGTAGAAAACTTCTCTATTTATAGGATTCAATATTCTCCAAATCTTCCAAGGAATAGAATCCTTTTCCTTTAGCAATTCAATTTCCAAATTCAAGTCTTTCTCTTCTTCCATCTTCTCTTTCCAAATTTGAGCCCAATTCTCCATCCAATTCCAAGTCCAAGTCTTCACACCCATGAGAGAAGTCCACAGAAAATTCTGGAATTTTGGTCGCCGGAAAACTGGTATTATGGCCGGAATTTGACCGGAATCCGTCACCGGAATCTTCTTCTCCGTCGACAGAATATTCCGTCACGGCACCGTCAGAGTTAACGGTCAGGACGGTCAACAGTTAGTCAACGGGTCAAGGGAAGAGAATGAGTCAGTCACTGAGTCAGCTCCCTAGGTGGCTGACTGGTCTTACTCGGCTGTGCTGGATCGGCTGGATCGGTCATCGCCGAGTTGACTCGCCGGTGCAGAAAACCGGCCGAGTTTCAGCTGTTTTCTGGTGTTTCCCGGCCAAGTTCAGGCCTCAATTTTCAGCTCCATACCTGCGACATTCCTAGCATACATCTAATTCAATCCACTCAACACAATTGCCGCTTTCATTTATGCAACAGAGCTCATTCTTCACAAACTTATTCATTCCCTGAGAACCCATTCTCTATTAGCCAATAGTAGCAACAGCTCTAGCTTCTGGTTTTCAAATCAAGCTCAAACCCACTCTGTAATCTCTATCAATCCCTTCAATCCTCCACCAGCAAACCCATCTCTGATTCTTCACTATCTCGAGATTCAACCACAACGATTCCCAGATCCCTTTCTTCTTCTGGATTCAACAGCAGCACCAAATCGCCTCTCCCTGTGTTGAATAACAACAATCCATTTCGATCTGAATCTCAATCTCCTTCTTTATCTGCTTCACAGCTTCACTGCAGTACCAATTCCTTTCCAACGAATCAATGACCACAAATCCCTTATTCAATTTCGGTTCTCGAGATTCGCAACAAACCCAAATCATAGACTTTCTCATCTGCAATTTCAAATCGATACCTATCTCTTCTAAGCTCAAATTGATACGGCCCATCACAAACCCATCCTCCAGAGATCGAACCCTAATTTCTTCTTTGTATCATGACCACGAGACGCAGACTACGTGCGATTTGGATTAATCATCTTCCTCTCTCCGAGCTATGAATCATCTGAGCTCTTTCTCCACTCTCTATTCTCGAGGTTTCAACAGCAGCCATGACTGCTTTTAGCTTCTGATTTCAGGCGAGGTGAATGATTGAGATGAAATGTCTGAGAATAACTTCTCGAGCTAGGGTTATAGGAGTAAAATTATTCGGTGTCTGGTCACCGTGATAAGGGCTACACAGCTAGCAGCCCCTTAACCTTGACTGACCTGTCTGTAGTGATCCTCCCAAAAGAGTTGCCCCTTAACATTAACTGAGCTCCATATATCAATCGCCTGTAAAATGACCTTTTTGCCCTTTTGGCTCAAATTGGGTGATTTCTTCTTCTTTTCCTCCGTGCGACTCCAAAGTAGCTACAAAACTCAAAACAAGCGTAAAATACATAATTTACAAGAAAAATAGCAAAGAAAGCATAAACAATAGATAGTAAATAGGATGTATTCTACACCCTATCAAATTCCCCCACACTTAGACTTTGCTAGTCCTCGAGCAAATCAAACTAAAAACTCACAACTTCAAAGCGTTCAAGCGTCCCAAGCATCCAAAGAGTTATGAGGACATAGAGTTTACGCATTCTAGTAATAAGAAGTTAGAAATACTAAAGAACATATTCTCATTCTTAAAGGTTGAGTGAGAAATAACCACACCATAATGAGAGAATGCGTGTTTGAGAAACGATCAATAAGCATTTCGCCTCGACTTCGCCTCACCAAAAAGGATTTTATGATAATTGCACTCAAAAAGACGGCTTTTTATGGGTCTCACATGTGTGCGGGTAGGAATGAAGAGAGAAATCTGCAACACGTTGAATGGTGGGAAGGACAACTTCCGAAATATTTTGAAAAACCCACATCTTTTAACATTTTGGAAAAAACATTTTTCTGACGATCTCTAAGAAAGGAAATCAACCATTATTATCGAGGATGAGATTACTTACTCACCTTCACATCCGATCGCCAATTATGATAACACCACTCTCACGACATCCAATAGAAACGTCTTCCGTTCCTCGTCTTTATCTTCTTCGTCTTCGATTTCAACTATTGATGATAAACTCTCGAATTTCATAAATCCTTGACAATTTGTAACCTTTACCTTAAATCCTTGTCGCTTGAAACTTCCTTATAGATTTTCCTTCCCCACGGCTTATTAAATAAATAAAAACAAAACAAATATTTCTCTTGTCTCTTTTTTTTTTTTTTTTTTTCCTTCATTTTTTTTTTTTTTTTTTGGAACAAGAGAAATTAAATACAAAATAAACCATGGCCGTGGGAGAAGTATTTTACCGCTTGATTCTTCACAACTTGTATCGTCTTGAAATCATAAACTTCAACAATTCTCACCTTTTTTTTTCTTCGCTCTTATAAATAAGTCTTCATACTTGGATATAAAATTACCTCATTGTATTGTAAGTCTTCAACATATATGTAAAAATCTGCTCTTTGTATGTTGCTTTACTTGAATTTGAAATTTTCTCTTTTTCTCGTTCCGTTGCTTGTAAACCTTAAACTTTTCCAACTTTCCTTGTAAATTTTGATGTCGCTCCTTGTTGCTAATGATAGTGTTTCTATGGATCCGTTGTTGTGGAGAGAATGGTGCTAACTGCAAATCGAACTACAAGAAGGAAGCTTTCATCTATAGACGTCACCCTTCATGATTGACAAAATTAGCACTCAAGAGATCAAATAGTAGTGCTTCTATTGGTGGGAGGTTGTGTAGCTCACCATTCTACCCGGAATTAACGTATGGTGACACACACTCAAAAGAAAGCTCTTTAGTAGATGGAAAAATTTCTGGTCGGTGCCTCACATGATATGAATACGGGTAGTCTCCACTAATGATTGATCAGCAACTCTAATAATGCATTTCTCCCTGCACCAAATTTGCATTTTCGGCATGATTAAATCCATTATTTAACACTCAAACAAGCAAGAAATCCGAATGTAGTTCTCTAACACTTCCAAGTTCAATTATGTCGGTCGAAATCTCTATGTAAACATACCTAGAAGTATGCTAGTGACTCTAAAATCTCTAAAAGTTGGAGTTTTTATGTAAAACTTTTTTTTTTTAAAAAAATTTTTTAAATTTTTTTGTAATTTTTTTAAATACATGCTTAACCACTCCCCCACACTTAAACCTTACATTGTCCTCAATGTAATTGAATCCTCCTAGTAAAGTCAAGGTGGGAAATTTTAACATGATATGGAACAAGAAAAAATAAATAACAAAAAGCAAAAAGATAAGAAATACAAAACCTATGGGTTGCCTCCCATTAAGCGCTTGTTTTAAAGTCGACGGCCCGACTTAGCTCTTGCACGATTCATTCCCCATATACTAACAATAATGAAAATTTGAGGATCCACCCATAATACCTGTTTTGAAAACAATAACTCCATACAAATATTAGCACAAGAAAACAATAGTGAAATTATTGCTCGATAGAAATTTCCCCCACACTTATTCTCGTCCACACTCGGAAGTGTATAAAGAACATAGAATTTGGGAACTTCCATGTATTCTTCTTGGCAAACCTGCATAGTGTTAGCATCAAGTGTTTCCAATGGTGGATATTTAGAAACAAAATCATCCAAAAATACTTTCGAAGCACATACATTCAAACCAATAAGAGGTAAAGGAGAAGCATCAATATGCAAAGGGTTAGACAAACCTTGCACAATCTCTTGTATTATAGAATCCTCTTCATCCTTAAAAAATTCAAGTGAATTACTTACCTCTCGTATATCGTGGTCCTCTATTAAACCTTGCAACCATTCTTCATCGTTTTCTACCTTAACCAAAGTCTTGGCATCATTAAAATCATTGGCAAGTTCAATTGGGTCTTCCACGAAATCAATCAATGTGGTTTGATCCTCTAGTATCATCTCTTCAACATTCTCATCATCGGAATCGGGCCATTCACTAAAATGATTCTCGTCGGTATAGTGATAGGTGTAGAATACACCGTATTTATTATCTAGTATTTATGCTTTCTTTGCTATTTTTCGTGTAAACTATGTATCTTATGTGTGAATTTGAGTTATTAGGTGCTTTGGAGACGCACGGAGGAAAAGAAGGAGAAACTACTCATTTAGAGCGAAAAGGGCAGAATTGTCATTTCACGGGCGACACTATCTGGAGCCAGTCAATGTTAAGGGGCATTTTGTTTTGGAGGTTTTTAAATACGGTCAAGCTAAGGTTAAGGGGTTGTCACCCCGAGGTATCCCTTATCATTTGTCCTTTGGGTGTGAGTAATGATCCAACCTTAAATCGAGTTTTCTTCACTCTCAATCATTTGTACCGAAAGAAAAATAGAAACAATGGGGTCGATGGCAGCTCCATCAATTTTCAGAGGAACGAGAAATATGAGGGAATAGAGTCGAGGCTGTGTAAAGATCGATGAGATGATGCTGATTGAGCTCGAGAAACTATTGTTCATTGTTGAAGATGAAAGCTGAATCTGCAGCTTGAGTTATATTGAAAAACAAGAGGAATTAGGGTCTGAGAATGAGCTAGGGTTTCTGAAATTAGGAAAAAAATGGATTCGGAGGTAGTTGCAGCCTTGATTTGGTAGTGAATGTAATGGGCAAGTGTTCGAGTTTGAGAGAATGAAGAAATGGATTCGATAAAGATGAATTTAGGGTTTGTTGCTGTTCTCGATTGAAGATGATGGAGGAGAAATTGCAATTCTACAATAAAGCAATATTGATGGAATTGATTCACAGAGGTGAGTGAATTTAGGGTTGGTCTCGAATTGAGAAGGAAGAGGAACTCTGGAGTCTTGAGATGTATCTCGAATTGATTTTGGGGTCTCAAATGTGGAATCAGGTGAAAGAACAGGAAGGGCCAGACCTAGTGCTATGATGTGCTGGTGATGATTGGAGCAATGGGAAGAAATTGGGAGCTTGGGTTATTCTCAGATTGAGTCGGGGGCTAGTTTGGTGGCTGGTGTGGAGCTATTGAATTTGCTTGTTATGGATGCAGCTCAAATGGCCAAGAACAAAAGGGAAGTGATGGCTTGAGGAGCTGGAGATGTGTTTGGTAGGAAACTCGGTGAAGGAGTTAGCCGGTGGTGGTATTCAATGAGATGAAGTGCAGCATAGTTCGAAGAAGTTCAGTGAAAATGGCGATGGAGATAGAAGTTGGTGATAGTTATCGAGATGGCATGCTCGAGGGGTGGTGGTGTTAGCTCAAGTACTGAGAGAGTGATATGCGGCTATACAATGAGTTAGCTAGTGTTGAGTGAGGAATGGCTCAATTCAAGAGTAAATGATGATTGGAGTCCAATTTCTAATGGGTGAATTGGTTGTTCTTTGGTGGAAGATGGATGATTGGTAGTGAGACAATGTTGTGAAGCTCAACAGATTCTTGAGATTGCACAGTGGTTGAGACATGGTTTGTCTTGATGCGTATGCTGGAATGGATTTGTGGGTTATGTGAAGCTCGGGGAAGCCCTTGCTATCAAGTTGAGAAAGTGAAGTTGGAGTTGCGGGGAAGAAGATGGGTGATTGAGCTTGATGGTGCGTGAGTTGCGATGCTCATGGTGGCATTGCTAGTAATGAATTGTAGGTTGGAATGTGGCATTACGAGGTTAAAATAGCGAGGATACGGTGGTGAATCGGGAAGCTAGTTGAAGCTCAATTGCTACTTGCCCTGGTGGCTTGGGAGTGTAAATCATTTGGTGATGCAATTGGCACGATGGCGAGAATGGTGGTTGTTGCTCGAGAAAATGTTCTTGAAGTGTGCATCGAGTTGATGTTGCGGGTTTTGATGGCTTTGAGCTTAAGACGGAGAAATGGGTAGCGGGGAGGTATTGCGGTGTTAATGGCACGGCAAAGTGGTTGACTATTGTGTTGTTGTTAAGCTCAAGATGGTGATGCTTGAACTAGTCAAATGGTGGGCCGAGATTGTGAAATGACGGTGAAGGCTTGTGTGAGTGCCATGGCGAGGATATGGGATAGAAGAAGAAAGCGAGCCATCATGGGTGGCAATGCGGCTATGATGCACAAGGATGGTGCTTCACGGTGTTTGGCTTTGTGCAATGGCTTGGCTGGCTGGCTAAGTTAAATCGGCCAAGCGCGAACGACTCCATCTAACTCAGTGCTGACTGACCCTGACTCACCTGACTTGACCCGTTTTGACTCAGTGCCTTGACCCGAGTTGACTCGACCGATCCGACCCGTTGACCGGTGACCGGGTGGACTTTGCCGGTCACCTGAGATACTTGCCGGCGACTTTTCCGGCCATAATCCCAGTTTTCCGGCGACGTATTTTTGGACATATTTTCTACATGGGTTTTCTCACACATGGGCTTGGTGGACCACTTGGAGATGGGTTTTGAGAAGACCTAATATTGGAAGGAGTATCCTTTATGGAATTGAAGAAACATATAAATAGAAAAGTCTTTCTCAAACCTAGATATATCTCCATTAGGGAGAACTCATACTTTTGGTTCTAGGGTTTAGAAACATGATAGGTTTTCTCCTTCTTCTTGCTATGAACTCCTATGCCATGAGTAACTAAGTTTTTATTATTGGTTGAAGATGTAGTTGGATTTTGCAACCAAGTTATGATTTTTATGAATTAGTTTTCTCTCAATATTATCGTATGATTTCTACGGGTTACGATAATTGCATGATTGATGAATTACAATATGATTGAATGTTTGTTTAGTTAAGTCTAGAATTGATTGAACTCACATCCATATCTATAGCTATTTTAGGGTTTTCATCGGCGATAACCTTGAATACGAGTAGCATGATATGATTCTAGGTTGTAGTGATACATCCTCGTAGTCATATGTAGAAATTGACCTTTGTTGAATTGTTTTGCGCAATGTATTACAATTGCATTGATTAGCCTATTTCTGAAACTTAATGCTCCTAGGAATTGAACTTGATTAGCGCAAGGCGTTAGGTTATTCTTTAGGTAGAATTCACATACGTGACTCTAATGTGTGTGTTGATGACATAGGAAATTACGGAGTATTCTTGCAATAAGGTATTCTAAGGCTTTTGATGATAGCGAGATTAAATAGGAATTCTATTCATATATTCATAAACTTGTTTACAATTGAAGATGAAACCTTTATCCAATATTTTCACATCCTTGATTTGCGTGTTTACTTTTATTTGTTTTGCTTTTATTTTATTTTAGTATATAAAAATCAGCAAACCCCGGTGTTTTATATAGGAAACCATAACAATTTGACAACCTAGACCTCTCTGTGGGATCGATCCTTTCTTGCCCTTGCTATATTTATATTTTGAGTAGTAAGAAAGTGTAATTATATTTGTGTCGGCTGACAACCGGTCAAATTTTGGCGCCGTTGCCGGGGATCGAACCCGGGTCACCCGCGTGACAGGCGGGAATACTTACCACTATACGACCGCGGTCAAATTTTGGCGCCGCTGCGGGGGAGGCAGCGGTTGTTAATTGTTTTTGGTTTCTTATTTTTGTATTTATTTTTGTTTTACTTTTTCTTATTCTTTGGTTCTTAACCGAGTTTTGAGAATCTCGTTTCAGGTACCAATTTCTATGGGCCAGACATATTGGAGCAATCAATACGGCTTTAAACCTCAACAACATGAAAACTATCACCCTTATGGGGAGTACAATCAAAATCAATCCTTTGGTTATGATCAATACTCCACGTACCCTTTTAGTTACTCTCATACATTCCAACCTTCTTACGGTGGGTATGTAAGTGAGCAACCACAAAGAGGGGATGATACTTGTGCTCCTATTAATTTTCCTCTAGTTTGGTAGATGAAATGCAACAATTTATGGACTGACATGGAGTCGGTTTGTGGACAACCAAGCGTGGAACCATTTTCATCGACCGAATGTGCTCATAGTATGTATGGCCCAATTTCTGATCGTAGTTATGATCATCTACCCATTCAAAGGGAATATAATTGGCCTAACAATACGGAAGTAAGTAATTCTACTTTTTCTTTGTCGAATGAGCTTTACAAACAAATGGAACATTATATGCAGAATTTGGATGGATCACTCCAAGAGCTTCAAAAAGGTGTTTCCACTTTAAGACAGGGCATTGAAGAATACAAGGAGGAAATGAATAGTTATGTTGAAAAAGGCGACCCTTCGGGGACTTTTGTTGATATTTGTGTAGTTAACTCAACTCTTGATCGTAATGATGATCATTCACCTATTCAAAAGGATGAGTTCGAGATTAGCAACACTAAATTCAGCGAGGACCAATGTTATGATGACTATGATAGTGATGATGATTATTATGAAAATACATCGTTTGAACCAATTCATGGTGACATCCCCAAGGAGTGTACAATGGAGTCTTTTTGCGATCAAGGTGAAGACGAAGAGGAATATGTTGACACTTGTGTAGATTACTCAAGCATTGATCTTTATAACGATCAAAAACCTATTCAAAAGGTAGAGCTTGAGGATGATGCAAGGAGTGTTCTAAAGAAATTTCTTATGGACAATATTGCATTCGCAAAAGAGTATGTGCCTTACAAAACGGAGGAATATGTTGAGAATGTGACCGGTATGACCAATATTGTGGAAGACCCAATTGAGCTTGCAAATGATTGTAATGATGATGTTTATGTCGAAACTTTGGTTATGGCAGAAACGGACGAAGAATGGTTGCAAGGTTTAATAGAGGACCATGATATAAAAGAGGTGAATGATTCACTTGGGTTTTTCAAAGATGAAGAGGATTCCGTAATACAAGAGATTGTGCAAGGTTTATCTAACCCTTTGCCTATTGTTTCTTCTTCTTTACCTCTTATTGGTTTGAATGTATGTGCTTGAGAATATTGTTGGATGACTTTGTTTCTCGTTTTCCTCCATTAGAGAAACTTGATTCTCATACTATGCGGAGTTATGGAACAATAGTGGAAGTACCCGACTTTTATATTCTTTATACACTTGAAGTGTAGACAAGACTAAGTGTGGGGAAGCTTTTATCGGTTCATAGCTTCACTTTTGCTTTATTGTACTAATATTTGTGTGAAGTTAGTGTTTCCAAAACAGGTTCTATGGAAGGATCCCCAACTTTTCAGATTGTTGGTATATGGGGAATGAATCTTGCGAGGATATAGTCGGGCTGACGACTATAAAACAAGCGCTTAGTGGGAGGCAACCCACCGGTTTTGTATCTCTTATCTTTTAATTTTTATTTCCTTGTTTTTATTTTTTTCTTTTCGCATATTGTTATATGATTTCCCACCTTAACTTTCTTTGGACGATTCAATTTACATTGAGGACAATGTAAAGTTTAAGTGTGGGGGAGCATTTATATGTTTGTATAGTTTGTTTTAGTTTGCTTAATGCCCTTAAAAAAAATCAGAAAAATAGAAAAATCAGAAAAATTTGTGCTTTTTAAACTCCGAAATCTAGAACTTGTGCCTTTAGGATGACACCATTAGTGGATGGAACCATTTTGAATGCAGGAGTTGAGGAACCAATTAACTAAAAGGGAAGAATATAGCTCAGAAATCACAAATTAACATGATAGTTGTTACCATATCTCGGAATATCACCATATCACATTCTATTTTTATTTTTCCATATTTATCTATTGTTCTCTAAGTGCTTTGGTGGGTCACTAAACATCGATGTGTTATTACTGCTAGGATGAATTAGAGTGATTGAGTTACTAGAAAAAGAAAAAAATATGAAAAAAATATGAAAAAAAAAAAGAGACCGACCAATTAGACCAAAACGGAATAAAGAATGACACTTGGGAATAGCAGTATGTGTGAAATGTAGTCCCTGTCTCCGTCGCCTAAACAAGCGTGGAATGCAAGATCCAAGGCAACTATCATGTACTTGCTGACAAGAAGCATGCGCTTGGATCTAAAAGATCTAATCATGCCGTCTTTAAAAAAGAGAAATTGGATCCAGTTTGATCCAATCATATAAAAAAAAAAAGAAAAAAAAGAGAAGAAATTATTATTGTGTTGAATAAAGTCACTCTTGGTTCCCTTGTATATACCAATTGATTTGATGTAGCATTCAGCACCAACAGCTCAATCTAATAGGATTAGGTTCATCTTAGCAGTGACCTTCAGACAGATATGGGAAACATCGAACACTTGTGAATATCCGCCAACATCTACATTTATTTCCATCTTCTTAATCTTTTCATTGTGATTGTGGTTTGTTAGTTTCCGAGTATTGTGGCTTGTTCAACTATCTAATTAGAGTTTATTTACTAATATATGAATTGAATTTGCAAGGTACTGATGAGTGCCAAATAGTGCATATTTATACACCCTTTTATTGGCATTTTACTCATCTTTTGCGCTTAGAAATCAGATATTATCCCAGCATTCTCGTGTTTTCTTTGTTTTCAAGAATAAATATTTGTATTAATTAATTTTGTGTTTTTAGGTAATAAATAAAGTCCCGAGAAACCGAGGAGCTAAAGAGCGAAGAATTGGAGTCAAACATCTATGGAGCGAGATAGCCAAAGCCCCGCGCAAATCAGTTGCAACCCAACAAGGAAGACATGGGCTAGAGCTACCCACGACCCGGATCCGAGCCCGTCCACTCCAAGCCGTTGAGATCACACATGGCTACATCCTACGGTCGCTGCCTCCACGCGCATCGAAGTTCGCTGCTCCCGTGCAACACCAAATCGTCCCAACTCTACCTCAGCCGTTCAGATCTTACCTGCATCCGACGCGCTCGCTCCGACCTTCACATCAAATCCCGATGCACCCGCTTCACATCACACCACCTATATAAGCCCCTATCACCCAAAACCTAACCCTATTCTCTTCTCCTCCCCCATACCTCTTCACCCGACAGAGCGAGCTCGCTCTTCCGCCACCTCCTTCCCTCTCCCCGCCAGAGCCGCCCTCACCACCTCCATCATCACCATCTCCTGCCCTAGCCGCAACAACCACTCCTGCAACAGCCGCTCCATCTTCGCCACCTATAGTTTTAGTTATCCCTTGCCTAGCCTCTCTCAACAACTCTGGAGGCTATGAAAGAGATAAATGGAACTAGGGTTAGGGTTCTGTGTAAGCAATCAATTAATGGAGCCAGAGACGATTGAATAGAGCCATCACTCGATTCAGAGACGTGGGTGAGAGATTATTGAATTTAATTTCTATTTTAAAGTAAATTTAGGGTTTGATATTTTGGGGGATTATGCATGTATAAATAGAAGGTGTAATTGGATGTTTGAGGGCATGCACGGACTAGCTTGATGTATCATTTAGGTTTAATTTGTATTTCTGTTATTAAATCATGTTCTAAGTTTTTAGCCAGGTGTTGTTGAAACCCCTGTTCTTATGTTGAGATCTCATGTCAAAATTGGTGTCTTATTGTGCTTAATTAAAAGAGTGATTTCATGCTGTTTGGATCAATTGCATTTGTGATAATTTGTCTTGTGATAAGACAAATTATACTAGGAATGAAATAGAGACAATAGTTGAATTACTTAGGAGTAATTAGTTAGCCAACAAACCTAATGAGCTTGTGATAATTTGTACTGTGAAAAGACAAGTTATACTAGGAGTGAATTAGGATAGTTCTTTGAAAAATTCCTCCACCGAGGCCTTCAAAGGAAGGTATAAGACATGAATGGAGTATGTTAACCTTAGCATAGAACTAGGGTGGATTCACCATCCTGGTGCCTCCCATTTGTTACATTCCATTTAATTTCCTTAGTTCATTGTCACAACTCAACCTCAGTCGTGTATCGACACCAAAAACCAACAATATTGTGTTACATTTCACTTGAAACTCAGTCTAGAGCAAGCCTTAGATCATCTTAAGCACCACAAGTCTCTGTGGTTCGACCCGTACTTGCCGCGTCGCCGATAGACGCCGTGCACTTGCGGTTATCACCGTAGGCCATAATTTATACACATTCCGAGGCCTACCAAGTTTTTGGCGCCGTTGCCGGGGACTTGGCGTGTGCCTTGTTTCGATCTTTGTCTTGCTTCACTGAAGTTGCATCCCTGTATATATCTTTGCATTGTAGTTCAAGCATCTTTCTTGACTCTGTATTATTTGTAATCTTCTTTTGCATTCTTGCATCTTTTACTACAAATCTGTTGCATATCTGTAGCTGTAACTTTGTAAGCATCATTGCCTGGTAACTCTTAACTCCAGTCAGTCCAATTACGCATAATAGTTCTTCCCCGAGTCAGTCCAAGATCTTCTTAGTGCTTGATATTCATCGTCTTTGCTTTAACTTGCACATTCACGGGAACCGAAAATCTTTGTTGAGTCGCAGTACCTGCAACATCTCTAAGCAATCCTAGGAAGAGGAGAACGCAAGGGAGCAGCAAGAACCAAGGTAGGCTGGCTGTCTTCTTGAGCTCTTGTGTTTTCAAACTTGAGCATAACCAACGGTATTGTATTTTCAAATTTTGATGCTCTGTCTTGCATGAAATTCCATGAACTCGATGATAATTGAATGAGTGTGTCTGACCTATATGCATATATGAATGAGCTGCCATTCCCATAAACTTACTCCTGAGAAAGTTGAATTAAAACCATCTTTGTATATGCATCTGTTGACATGCTTGCACGACAAATTGGATAACTTGAATAAGCGTGAGCTATCTACCTTGTGTGTTCTATGCCACGTATCATTGACCATACATCTCGTGAGAGTTAGAGCATCGTGAACCACGACACCCATTTGCATAACCTTGTGCACCTTACGCTACCTTGCTAGCCCAAGCAGTACAAGTGTAAGCCACAACTTGGATAGCCTAGTTGGTCAAAGCTTACTTGAGGTAAGATTGTATTGAACTTGTGTTGTGTCTGTTAAGCCTTACTTGTACATTGCCTTGAGCTCCCTTGCTAGCCCCCTTGTGCATGCTCTGTTGACTTGCCTTGCGTTGATAATCTCTGTGCTTCTTTGGTAACGTGTGTGAGCCGGGTTTCTCAGTCTTTGTTACGAGCACATAGATTGTGCTAAATTTAAAACATTCCCGCACACATTGCATTGTACGTGCACTCACATGAGCTGTGGTTTTGAAGTTGGCCAAGCTTGTGGCGACCTGCGCAACCCTTGACCTTGTGGCCGAGAGCTTAAGCTGTGACCCAGCTAATTTTGTCTTGTCTGCAAACTTTTGAGACCTGTGCAAACTGTTGCAACCTTGTGCCTTACCAGGCTGTGCACACAGCCAGTGCTTGAGTTTGCCAAACTCTGCACCAACAGAGCCATGTCCCACAACCTGGGCTGTATTCCTGGCAAGCCCAACTTCCCACACCCGCTGGGCTCTGTTTCTGCGAACTCAAACTGAGCAGCTGGGCTGCATAAGCTAAAGCCCACTTACTGGGCTGAGCAGCGACTGAAGCCCACTTAACATCACCTGGGCCGTGCACACAAAACTCAACCCACATACTGGGCCATTCAATCTGGGCTGCACTTGTTCATCTAACCTGGGCTTTGCATAAATCTGAAACCCAGCACCACTCAACCTGGGCTCTGCACCCAAGCCAGCCCATAATAAACCAAGCCCATCTGCTGGGCTGTGCACAAAGATTTCAGCCCACACCCATTAAGCATTGCACACAACTACTGGGCTTCCCACAAAAACCAAATGAAACCCAATAAACCAAACTTTCCCAACAAAACCAAACAGAAGCCCACAAAACCCTCTTAAACCAAAACTGAGCCCACTTTCCATAACCTTTGGGTGTTTCTTTTTGAGTTCAATTTGAGTGCTAAATCATGTCAGGATTTTGGTCTGCATCTGGGGATGGAACCAAATCCATTAGAGAGCTTGCTTACGGGCATGCTTCACAGTATGAAACCCCCACAGACCATAATGATTTTAGGGAGTATTATGAGCCTTCTCAGGGCCCTGACCTTGAGTACTCATACCCTAACCATCATGAGAACATGTATCAGTCACCACATTGGAGAGATGAACAATTTTATACTCCCCCGACTCCTTGTTTACAATCACTAATGGAAACTCTCATGGAGCAAAATGATAGGCTTGAACTGAATGCAATACATGACCATCCATATAGCAACATGCATGATCATCCCTTCTCTAGTGAACCATGTGCACAACCATTTAATGATTATTCATATGAAACATGCATAACCACTCTTGAAGACTCTCCCTCCATTGAACAATGTCACATGTTCTTAAAGATAGATGAACCTTATTCATTTAGAAAAAGAATGGAAGGCAAGTTCATGATAGGATGATTATTGTCCCTAATAAAGTAAATCTTGAAAATAGTGTTTCTATTCCTACTCATGCAACTAACATTGAATATGAACCTAATCTAGAGGTAAATGAGTATACTAGAAATGCTAATAGGGAAATGCATTTTTTTATGATGATGATGATGATGATGAATATGATATGTTAAAAGAGCATGTGCATGCGAAAATATGATGGAATTTTTGGGTTCGAGACGTTAGGCGTCTCTTCGTGAACCCTATGAATGATACCTCTTCTAACATTCATATATGTGATATGGATTCCCGAGCTTGGCTTTGTGAAATTCTTCGAGTGAATGTGAGCATGCTTCACAACTTGTTTGTGACTTAAGAAAGGATGAATCTTCGTTGACACTAATGTTCTTTTGGATCATAATATTATTTTTGTGTCTCGATTTCCCGCCCATGTCACAATATGTTGCTTCCTCGATGAATTTGACATGGAAATTGATGAATTATCCTGTGAAAATGAACATGATTTACCCACTTCGATCTTAGGAAAGTGTGTGATGGTGCAAATGATTTTATACATGAAAATAACTTGGATGTACCTAACCTCTCTCTTGAGTCACAAATTGAAACTCCTCCACCAAACCTAGGTGTAGTTTGTCACAAAATTGCAAAACCAACTTTTCTAAGAATGCCTAATCTAGGCCTAGAACTTTGTGCCTCCCAAGTCCTCTTGGACTATTTTGCATCAAAGTATAACACTCTTAAGGAGCCACAGTTGGAATGTGTATGTCTGCCTGTAATTAGCAAAACTCATTTTGAGTTAGACCTTTTGCATGATGTACCTTTAAATTTGCAAGATTTTGTGCTCAATACCGCACTGTTCACAAGTTTAGGTTTGGGGAAACTCCTTCCCATTTGCAGTCTTACTTGCACTCTCATATTATATTTGTGTAAGACTGTTGATGTTTGTATATATTTTCTATTGGGTTGATCCTCAACTCTTTAGATTGTTAGTATATGGTGAACTTTCATTGTATATAATCCAGTAGGACTTGTTAAAATTTTCTTTTCTTGAAACGGTTAAGTCTTCTTGTGCATATTTTGTGCTAATCCGATATGATCTCCGCTGAGAATGTTGGATTCTAGCCTTGACTAGTGAAGCTCTAACCGTGCTACCGCCGACATCCGGTAATCTCTTCCCTTTTCTCTTATCAGCATAGTTCTCTTGGTATGTGACTGTTTAAATTTTTTCTATCTGTTGACACATTGAGGACAATGTTTGATTTAGGTTTGGGGGTGCATTTGCATATTTTTGCATATAGAGTTTTTAGTCTTTTTAATCTTTTATTTAAAAAAAAAAAAAAAAAAAAAAAAAAAAAAATTCAAAACTCTTTTTGTAAAAACCTCCAACTTTTAGAGATTTTAGAGTCACTAGCATGCTTCTAGCTATGTTTACATAGAGATTCGACCGAAATAACGAACTTGGAAGTCTTAGGAGAACACAATCAGGTTCCTTAGTTGATTAGAGCGTTAAAGTTGGATTTAACCATACCGGAGGGCGAATTAGGTGCTTGTTTAGATATTCGGTAGTAGAATTGTGATCACCCATAGTGGAGACTACCCATTTTACATCAAGTGAGGCACCAACCTTCATTTTTTGCAACTTTCTAGAAAAGTCTGTTAGAGTGTGTGTCACCGTACATCAATTCCGGGTAGGAATGGTGAGCTACCCAACTTCGCACCACTTTCAAAGACTACTTTTGATCTCTTGAGTGCTAGTTTTTGTCAATCATGAGGGTGACGTCTAAAGATGAAAACTCCTTCTAAATACCGATTTGCCGTTAGCATCACGCTCTCTCTCAATCAGCAAGACCCATAGAAACACATCATCGTCAACAAACGGAGCATCATAGAATATTGAAAGAAAAATTGATATAGTCCAAGGTTTATGTGCAACAAAGAAAAAAGAAAAGAAAATAGGATGAGAATTAATAAAATTTATAAAATCAAGACAATACAAGTTGTGGAAAAATTGAGTGATAAAGTCCTTTGTCCATGGAGTTAGTTGTTTCATTATTTGTATTTTTATTTTCACTTATTGTAATGTAAAAAAAAAAAAAAATAAAAAAAATATTGTAGTTTATTTTTGCTACCACCATGGTAAAGAAGAATTTAAAAAGAAAATCCAAACAACAAGGAATTTGAGTAGAAAAGTTAAAAATTGTCAAGTTTTGTGAAGTTTAGAAGTTCGTCATCAACATTTGAAGACCGAAGATTGAAGACGTTTCTATGGTTCTTATGAGAGAGTGATATTAATTGCCGATCGGGTGAGAAGTGAGTGAGTACTCCCACCCCTTGCTAATGGTTGATTTCCTTTCTTAGAGATCATCAGGAAAAGATTCTTTTTGTCCACACTTCTGTGGAGTCTCCAGATTTTATTTCGGAAGGTTATCCTTCTTACCTACAACGTGTGCAGGATTTTTCTCTTTATTCCTGCCTGCACACATGAGAGACTAAAAAAGCGATCTTTTTGAGTGCAATTATCATAAAACCCTAATGGTGAGGCAGAAGTCGAGGCTTATGATCACAATCGAATCCGAATTCTTTCATATGGTATGGTTACTTCTCGCTCAAGCACTTAAGGATGAGAATGCGTTCTTTGATAGTTCCAACTCGTTACTAGCATGCGAAACTCTATGTCCTCATAGCTCCTTGGATGCTTGAGACTCTTTTACACTCTGAAGTTGGAGAAGGTTTTGTGGGTACACCACGGTAAACCCTCACGAGACTACAACTCGTCCACTAGGGACACCTAGGGGTTTAAAGGCTTAGTGCATACGCTAAATGCATTCGAGACACCTACGACAGTGGTATAGTTAGGATTTCTTCATTTCGTTTCACTTGAGGACAAGTAAAATTCGGGTTTGGGGGTATTTGATGAGTGCCAAATAGTGCATATTTATACACCCTTTTATTGGCATTTTACTCATCTTTTGCGCTTAGAAATCAGATATTATCCCAGATTCTGTGTTTTATTTGTTTTCAAGAATAAATATTTGTATTAATTAATTTTGTGTTTTTAGGTAATAAATAAAGTCCGGAGAAATTGAGGAGCTAAAGAGCGAAGAATTGGAGTCAAACATCTATGGAGCAGATAGCCAAAGCCAGCGCGCGAATCAGTTGCAACCCAACAAGGAAGACATGGGCTAGAGCTACCCACGACCCGGATCCGAGCCCGTCCACTCCAAGCCGTTGAGATCACACATGGCTACATCCTACGGTCGCTGCCTCCACGCGCATCGAAGTTCGCTGCTCCCGTGCATCACCAAATCGTCCCAACTCTACCTCAGCCGTTCAGATCTTACCTGCTACATCCGACGCTCGCTCCGACCTTCACATCAAATCCTGATGCACCCGCTTCACATCACACCACCTATATAAGCCCCTATCACCAAAACCTAACCCTATTCTCTTCTCCTCCCCATACCTCTTCACCCGACGGAGCGCAGCTCGCTCTTCCGCCACCTCCTTCCCTCTCCTCGACAGAGCCGCCCTCACCACCTCCATCATCACCATCTCCTGCACCCATAGCAACAACCACTCCGCAACAGACCGCTCCATCTTTGCCACCTCTAGTTTTAGTTATCCCTTGCCTAGCCTCTCTCAACAACTCTGGAGGCTATGAAAGAGATAAATGGAACTAGGGTTAGGGTTCTGTGTAAGCAATCAATTAATGGAGCCAGAGACGATTGAATAGAGCCATCACTCGATTCAGAGACGTGGGTGAGAGATTATTGAATTTAATTTCTATTTTAAAGTAAATTTAGGGTTTGATATTTTGGGGGATTATGCATGTATAAATAGAAGGTGTAATTGGATGTTTGAGGGCATGCCTGGACTAGCCAGTGTATCATTTAGGTTTAATTTGTATTTCCTGTTATTAAATCATGTTCTAAGTTTTTAGCCAGGGTGTTGTTGAAACCCCTGTTCTTATGTTGAGATCTCATGTCAAAATTGGTGTCTTATTGTGCTTAATTAAAAAGAGTGATTTCATGCTTTGTTTGGATCAATTGCATTTGTGATAATTTGTACTTTGTGATAAGACAAATTATACTAGGAATGAAATAGAGACAATAGTTGAATTACTTAGGAGTAATTAGTTAGCCAACAAACCTAATGAGCTTGTGATAATTTGTACTTGTGAAAAGACAAGTTATACTAGGAGTGAATTAGGATAGTTGTTGAAAAATTCCTCCACCCGAGGCCTTCAAAGGAAGGTATAAGACATGAATGGAGTATGTTAACCTTAGCATAGAAGTAGGGTGGATTCACCATCCGGTGCCTCCCATTTGTTACATTCCATTTAATTTCCTTAGTTCATTGTCACAACTCAACCTCAGTCGTGTATCGACACCAAAAACCAACAATATTGTGTTACATTTCACTTGAAACTCAGTCTAGAGCAAGCCTTAGATCATCTTAAGCACCACAAGTCTCTGTGGTTCGACCCGTACTTGCCGCGTCTCCGATAGACGCCGTGCACTTGCGGTTATCACCGTAGGCCATAATTTATACACATTCCGAGGCCTACCAGGTACCTCCTCCTGTAGTCATTTTGGATTCGTTCATTGATTTGTCACGAATAGACGGAGTTTGAAATATAGGTTTTGTAGGTATATCTCTAGTAAACCTTCACGAGACTATAACTCGTCCACTAGGGACACCTAGGGGTTTAAAGGCTTGTTATTTATGCTAAAATTAACCGTAGCCTCGACGTCACGGAGTTGTATGTATGTTATTGTTTTGTTTGATTTGCTCGAGGACTAGCAAAGTCTAAGTGTGGGGGAATCTGATAGGTGTAGAATACACCGTATTTATTATCTAGTATTTATGCTTTCTTTGCTATTTTTCGTGTAAACTATGTATCTTATGTGTGAATTTGAGTTATTAGGTGCTTTGGACACGCACGGAGGAAAAGAAGGAGAAACTACTCATTTAGAGCGAAAAGGGCAGAATTGTCATTTCACGGGCGAGCACTATCTGGAGCCCAGTCAATGTTAAGGGGCATCTCTGTTTTGGAGGGTTTTTAAATACAGTCAAGCTAAGGTTAAGGGGTTGTCACCCAGGGTATCCCTTATCATTTGTCACTGGGTGTGAGTAACAGTCCAACCTTAAATCGAGAGTTTTTCTTCACTCTCAATCATTTGTACCTGAAAGAAAAATAGAAACAATGGGGTCGATGGCAGCTCCATCAATTTTCAGAGGAACGAGAAATATGAGGGAATAGAGTCGAGGCTGTGTAAAGATCGATGAGATGATGCTGATTGAGCTCGAGAAACTATTGTTCATTGTTGAAGATGAAAGCTGAATCTGCAGCTTGAGTTATATTGAAGAACAAGAGGAATTAGGGTCTGAGAATGAGCTAGGGTTTCTGAAATTAGGAAAAAAATGGATTCGGAGGTAGTTGCAGCCTTGATTTGGTAGTGAATGTAATGGGCAAGTGTTCGAGTTTGAGAGAATGAAGAAATGGATTCGATAAAGATGAATTTAGGGTTTGTTGCTGTTCTCGATTGAAGATGATGGAGGAGAAATTGCAGTTCTACAATAAAGCAATATTGATGGAATTGATTCACAGAGGTGAGTGAATTTAGGGTTGGTCTCGAATTGAGAAGGAAGAGGAACTCTGGAGTCTTGAGATGTATCTCGAATTGATTTTGGGGTCTCAAATGTGGAATCAGGTGAAAGAACGGGAAGGGCCGGACCTAGTGCTATGATGTCTTTGGTGATGATTGGAGCAATGGGAAGAAATTGGGAGCTTGGGTTATTCTCAGATTGAGTCAGGGGCTAGTTTGGCTGGCTGGTGTGGAGCTATTGAATTTGCTTGTTATGGATGCAGCTCAAATGGCCAAGAACAAAAGGGAAGTGATGAATTGAGGAACTGGCGATGTGTTTGGTAGGAAACTCAGTGAAGGAGTTGACAGTGGTGGTATTCAATGAGATGAAGTGCAGCATAGTTCGAAGAAGTTACAGCTGAGCTGAAAATGGCAGTGGAGATAGAAGTTGGTGATAGTTATCAGAGATGGCATGCTCGGCTGGTGGTGTTAGCTCAAGTACAGAGAGTGATATGCAGCTATACAACTGAGTTAGCTAGTGTTGAGTGAGGAATGGCTCAATTCAAGAGTAGCTGATGATTGGAGTCTGAATTTCTAATGGGTGAATTGGTTGTTGCTGGTGGAAGATGGATGATTGGTAGTGAGACAATGTTGTGAAGCTCAACAGATTCTTGAGATTGCAGGTGGTTGAGACATGGTTTGTACTGATGCTGTGTCTGGAATGGATTTGTGGGTTATGTGAAGCTCAGGGAAGCCCTTGCTATCAAGTTGAGAAAGTGAAGTTGGAGTTGCAGGAAGAAGATGGGTGATTGAGCTTGATGGTGCGTGAGTTACTGATGCTCATGGTGGCATTGCTAGTAATGAATTGTAGCTGGAATGTGGCATTACAGGTTGAAATAGCAGGATCTGGTGGTGAATCAGGGAAGCTAGTTGAAGCTCAATTGCTACTGCCCTGGTGGCTTGGGAGAGTAAAGCAGCTGGTGATGCAATTGGCCTGATGGCAGAATGGTGGTTGTTGCTCAGAAAATGTTCTTGAAGTGTGCATCAGAGTTGATGTTGCAGGTTTTGATGGCCTGAGCTTAAGACAGAAATGGATGGGGGAGGTATTGCGGTGTTAATGGCACGACAAAGTGGTTGACTATTGTGTTGTTGTTAAGCTCAAGATGAGTGATGCTTGAACTAGTCAAATGGTGGAACCGAGATTGTGAAATGACAAGTGAAGGCGCGTGACGAGTGCCATGGCGAGGATATGGGATAGAAGAAGGCAGATCCATCATGGCTGGCAATGCAGCTATGATGCACAAGGATGGTGCTTCACAGTGTTTGGCCTGTGCAATGGCTTGGCCTGGCCTGGCTAAGTTAAATTAGCCAAGGCGTAACTCGACTCCATCTAACTCAGTCTTGACCGACCCCCGACTCACCTGACTTGACCCGTTTTGACTCAGTGCCTTGACCCGAGTTGACTCGACCGATCCGACCCGTTGACCGGTGACCGGGTGGACTTTGCCGGTCACCTGAGATACTTGCCGGCGACTTTTCCGGCCAATTTCCGGCCATAATCCCAGTTTTCCGGCGATGTATTTTTGGACATATTTTCTACATGGGTTTTTCTCACACATGGGCTTGGTGGACCACTTGGAGATGGGTTTTGAGAAGACCTAATATTGGAAGGAGTATCCTTTATGGAATTGAAGAAACATATAAATAGAAAAGTCTTTCTCAAACCTAGATATATCTCCATTAGGAGAACTCATACTTTTGGTTCTAGGGTTTAGAAACATGATAGGTTTTCTCCTTCTTCTGCTATGAACTCCTATGCCATGAGTAACTAAGTTTTTATTATTGGTTGAAGATGTAGTTGGATTTTGCAACCAAGTTATGATTTTTATGAATTAGTTTTCTCTCAATATTATCGTATGATTTCTACGGGTTACAATAATTGCATGATTGATGGATTGCAATATGATTGAATGTTTGTTTAGTTAAGTCTAGAATTGATTGAACTCACATCCATATCTATAGCTATTTTAGGTTTTCATCGAGCGATAACCTTGAATACGAGTAGCATGATATGATTCTAGGTTGTAGTGATACATCCTCGTAGTCATATGTAGAAATTGACCTTTGTTCGAATTGTTTGCGCAATGTATTACAATTGCATTGATTAGCCTATATAAAACTTAATGCTCCTAAGAATTGAACTTGATTAGCGCAAGGCGTTAGGTTATTCTTTAGGTAGAATTCACATACGCAGCTCTAATGTGTGTGTTGATGACATAGGAAATTACGGAGTATTCTTGCAATAAGGTATTCTATGGCTTTTGATGATAGCGAGATTAAATAAGAATTCTGTTCATATATTCATAAACTTGTTTACAATTGAAGATGAAACCTTTATCCAATATTTTCACATCCTTGATTTGCGTGTTTACTTTTATTTGTTTTGCTTTTATTTTATTTTAGTATATAAAAATCAGCAAACCCCCGGTGTTTTATATAGGAAACCATAACAATTTGACAACCTAGACCTCTCTGTGGGATCGATCCTTTCTTGCCCTTGCTATATTTATATTTTGAGTAGTAAGAAAGTGTAATTATATTTGTGTCGGCTGACAACCGGTCATATAGATTGTAAGATCTTCTTGTGCGGGTGTTACACCGTCATACACTTCCGCGGACTCATATCTTTCCCTAAGGAATTTTTTCCAAGCACTAAATGCATCATCTTCAAGCTCTACCTTTTGAATAGGTGTTTGATCATTATTAAGATCAAGGCTCGAGTAAGCTACACTAGCGTCTTCAAAAGTCTCCAAAGGTTGGTCCTTTTCAACACAATCATCTTCATTTTCAGACTCACCATAATAAGAATCTTCATCGGTTTCATAACCTTTATCCCGACGTCGTTTAAGTTCCATATGAATAGTCCTACTAATTTCTGCGACAAGCTCTTCCGAGTCTCCATCATCTTCCAATTTGTATAATTTATGTGCAAGTTTCCTGACGTTCACACGCTTACCACCGTTGATAGAGTTTCTAGACTTTATCTCCTCTTTTGGAAAAAGTGAAGGAAAAACACGATGAAGAGGAGTATATTCCAAATTTTTCTACGCACATTACTAGAAAACAAATTGTTAGATGCATAACTATCCTTCCATCCCCTGTGATTGTCCACTTACATACCCGTCATAAGGTTGTTGATATGTATGAGAATATCCATAAGGTTCTCGTAGGAAATTTATCATAGCCAAAATATTGGTTTTGATTGTATCCTAAGGATGGTTGGAAGTTGTCATAATGTTGAGGTTGAAAACCGTATTGATTGTTGTAATATGCTTGCTCTTGTCCACCATACATGGAAAACCGGTACCTGAAATAAGATTCTCAGAAACTAAGTTAGATACGATATAGAATCTAACAAATCAAGAATAAAGCAAAAAGAAAAATAGAAACAACTAAAAATCATCCGTCGCTCCCAGCAACGGCGCCAAAATTTGATGCGTGTCGTAGGTGCAATCAAATTAATATCTTATTTCCACTCAATTAAAAATAATATAATGGAAGTCAAGTTCGTTCCCACGAGGAGCAAGAGATTCTAGTTGTAAAAATTGTCACGAAAGGGGTATAAAAAACAAAAGAAAATAAACAAAGCAATTAAAAGATAAAGTTGAAAGCAATAAGAGAGACAAGATCAAGGAATCCTTCTTCGTTGCAAAACAATGATTAAAGTTATGTTCTTTTCTACTTGTTATTAGTCACAAATTACCACCAACCGTAGGTAAAGCGACTAGATCGTGCTAAACCCTAAATCCCTTGTATCACTGGGATACGGAAGTTCTCGACTACCGGATTCTATTTACCAAACCACCTAGTAGTAGATCACTCTAGATGTAATTTAAATAAACGCATTAAGATTTATGAACTTATTAGGTTAATATTAGTAGTTAGACTCTTAGATCAAGGTCTACTTGCTAACGTTGTTTTCACACACGTTTGCTCCACGGAATCCCTCCGCAAGGTCTCGTGTTTGCTACTTATGTAAATAGTCAAGAAACGATTACTTATCCCCTAACTTTCACTAGCTTTAGATCAAATTAACAAATCAATTTAGTTGGCCACCTAAATAATCTATCAATCAATCATGAATGAATAAACATTCCTATTAGTAAAAACAAACGATAATCATGTGAAAAACTTCAAGATAGAATTGAAACAAAACTCAAAACATATATTAAGAACTAGGAATTCATCCTCAATCAATAATAAAATTAGCTACTCATGTTTTTGAAATTCACACAAAATAATTAAAAGGGAGAATTTTCAAGTTCACACAAATAATTAAGAGGAAGAATTTTCAAAAGCTAGCAAAAACACAAGTTTTGTGTGTGTAGAGAGATGTGTCAAAGATGTAGAAAACTTCTCTATTTATAGTCTTCAATATTCTCCAAATCTTCCAAGGAATAGAATCCTTTTCCTTTAGCAATTCAATTTCCAAATTCAAGTCTTTTCTTCTTCCATCTTCTCTTTCCAAATTTGAGCCCAATTCTCCATCCAATTCCAAGTCCAAGTCTTCACACCCATGAGAGAAGTCCATAGAAAATTCTGGAATTTTGGTCACGGAAAAAGCGGTATTATGGCCGAATTTGACCTAATCCGTCACCGGAATCTTCTTCTCCGTCGACAGAATATTCCGTCACGGCACCGTCAGAGTTAACGGTCAGGACGGTCAACAGTTAGTCAACGGGTCAAGGGAAGAGAATGAGTCACCATCGAGTCGCCTCCTAGGTGGTGACCCGGTCTTACTCTACTGTCTTTGGATCTATTTGGATCGGTCATCGCCGAAGGTTGACTCACGGCGAGTAAAACCGCCGAGTTTAATTGTTTTCGGTGTTTCCCGGCCAAGTTCAGGCCTCAATTTTCAGCTCCATACCTGCGACATTCCTAGCATACATCTAATTCAATCCACTCAACACAATTGCCGCTTTCATTTATGCAACAGAGCTCATTCTTCACAAACTTATTCATTCCCTGAGAACCCATTCTCTATTAGCCACTAGTAGCAACAGCTCTAGCTTCTGGTTTTCAAATCAAGCTCAAACCCACTCTGTAATCTCTATCAATCCCTTCAATCCTCCACCAGCAAACCCATCTCTGATTCTTCACTATCTCGAGATTCAACCACAACGATTCCCAGATCCCTTTCTTCTTCTAGATTCAACAGCAGCACCAAATCGCCTCTCCCTGTGTTGAATAGCAACAATCCATTTTGATCTGAATCTCAATCTCCTTCTTTATCTGCTTCACTGCCTTCACCTGCAGATACCAATTCCTTTCCAACGAATCAATGACCACAAATCCCTTATTCAATTTTAGTTCTCGAGATTCTGCAACAAACCCAAACCATAGACTTTCTCATATCGCAATTTCAAATCGAGATACCTATCTCTTCTAAGCTCAAATTGATACAGCCCATCACAAACTCATCCTCCACGAGATCGAACCCTAATTTCTTCTTTGTATCATGACCACAGACGCAGCTCTGTGCGATTTGGATTAATCATCTTCCTCTCTCCGAGCTATGAATCATCTGAGCTCTTTCTCCACTCTCTATTCTCGAGGTTTCAACAGCAGCCATGACTGCTTTTAGCTTCTGATTTCAGGCGAGGTGAATGATTGAGATGAAATGTCTGAGGATAACTTCTCGAGCTAGGGTTATAGGAGTAAAGTTATTCGGTGTCCGGTCACCGTGATAAGGGCTACACAGCTAGCAGCCCCTTAACCTTGACTGACCCGTCTCGTAGTGATCCTCCCAAAAGAGTTGCCCCTTAACATTAACTGAGCTCCATATATCAATCGCCTTTGTAAAATGACCTTTTGCCCTTTTGGCTCAAATTGGGTGATTTCTTCTTCTTTTCCTCCGTGCGACTCCAAAGTAGCTACAAAACTCAAAACAAGCGTAAAATACATAATTTACAAGAAAAATAGCAAAGAAAGCATAAACAATAGATAGTAAATAGGATGTATTCTACACCCTATCAATACATGTACTTCATCGTCCCATAGAAACGTGATCTAAGCCACTCAATTTTTCCAGGTAAACTTGAGCGGTCGAGATCGATTTGTGGTTGGGAAGTGTGACCACGCCTAGCTTGGGGCACACGATCGAGGTGTACAGCCAAGTTTGGTCTTGGCCGATCGGGTGTGGAGATATGTGGGCCCGCAGTGATCGTGTTGATACTTACCAGACCTGCTTAGTCA
Source organism: Papaver armeniacum (assembly GCA_023531295.1). Lineage (NCBI taxonomy): Eukaryota > Viridiplantae > Streptophyta > Magnoliopsida > Ranunculales > Papaveraceae > Papaver > Papaver armeniacum. The sequence continues at coordinate 145,558 of JAJJWW010012491.1, forward strand.
ATTCCTGGACCCCTCATCCGAGAAGGAGAAAAGGGACCCTCGTGATTGCGACACAAACCTTAATTAGGTTTTGCCGGCCGTGTGTCATACCCCTTTGGGGCGCACGGATCAAGACGACCAACCATAGTTGGTCCCGACCGATCGACCAGTATGTAGGCGGGCCCACGGTATTTGTGTTGACATGCTCGGGGCCCTTTGAATCTACATCTACACCCTCCATATATGCCTGCGAAGATGGATGGTTGAGACTGTTTTGCGATACATGTAATGTGCCGCAAACCCTAATTTAGGGTTTCTCGTCCATACTGCTCTGGCTTGGACGGTTTGGCAAGCTATGCCACCCTTTTTGGGGAGACCGACCATGCGAGGCCCGCGTTGGGTCGGTGGTGAATATTCCAATACCTGCTTGGGGTCATGGATTCAATCTAAGCCATCTAATCATCTTTGGTGGAGTTGGATGGTCGTGATCGTTTCGAGACCGATATGGTCGGGTTCGGGTTCAAATATGCTCAATCGGGCTAGTATAACACACCGAGAGTTGTAGTCTCGTATGGGTATTTCGTACATGTTTTATTATTAATGCTTGGAGATTCGTGTTGCTGCTGAGAACAACACTCGGTCGTCATCCGCACCCAGGTAATGAGTACAGAAATACAAGGCTGGTCATGCATTAATTAATAATGCTTTAAATTCACAGGTATATGGGATTGTTGCTACATGCTCCAACCTGGATGAATTTTGTGTATTTAATTCATGAGAATCTTTGGGATTGTGCCACATGTTCTATTCTAGGTGAATTAGTAAGGTGAAGAAGTATTCATCACTTATTAATGGCTTTATCTCTTGCAAGATGTTAGCACATAATTTTGGCCTTTACAATTTTAGCCTTAAGTGAAAATCCACCATCAACATTAAGTCCCCTGCCTAGCGCATAATGGTTACACTATTGTGGGGTAGGCATAAGATGGTGACAAGTTTGTATAAAGAAATGACCAAGCTAAGGTGAATATACATTTACCGCATATGTCAACATCGTCAGGTGTTGTCCCAGAACTGGTCGGTCCTAATTAGGATGGTGGAGGGAGCAGGACTTGATCTGGCGAGTCGCTTTGGGTTTCCTCCGTACTATCTGGACAGAGTTTGGCCCATTTCTTGGACTAGGCGCACTCCCATTTGTTACACGGCAGCTTTCCTCAGATATATCCGATAAGCATCATTGATCACTATCTTGAATCGGTAGCCTTTATAGGTGGTAAGTAGAGACTCCTTTTATCCTGGGATTCTGTTGACTTGCTAGATTATAAAGAAAAATTCTAAGGATTCTTCTCATCACATAGTCGTTCCTTTTGTATCTCAGGTATTGCTCCGTACTCATCTGATCTTCTGATTGACTGATGATGATACACATATTTTTTTGTGCCCATAACTTCTTTTTCTTTGCAGCCTATCATGGAAGCAGCGGGCGATGATTATTCTGTAACTTCTCCAGAAGAGAGTTTCGAAGTTGACAAACCTGAGACTAATGCGCACGAGGAGGTAATGGCTAAAATTGATCTCCCACTTTGTGAAGTTGGTCGTGCTATACAGGGGATGTCTGTTCTGCACCTGCGTATCACCAGGGGACGCATATGTGCCATTTCAGCTGCGATCGACATGGAAGAACGGTGGAGGCATGAGGAAGCGTTGTGAGCACCAGTAAGCGCAAGGGCAGAAAGATTTGCAGCGCGGTTAAAGAGGCGGAGAGTGGAGCATAAACGGCTTCCGGATGAAGATAGGCGTGATTATCCAATCCAGGACGGTGTGATAATCCTTGATTCTGACATAGACGGACCTGAGTGTTCGAAGGCAATCAGCGTAAACCCTAATGTTGCCGTGGGCTTTGAGGAAGACTTGGGAGCTGTTCCTGCCGATGATGTTAGGACGGAGAGCGTTGCTGCAGAGATATCTGAAGCGGAAGCTGAGGCTCTGAAGGGAGAAGCGGTAGCAGGTGATGGCGTTGAAGCAGGACCCAGCAGTGGTGCAGGCGCGGTTATTCTTCTTGACGGCTAAACCTCTTTGCTTCTTTTTCTCTTTTCAAGTGTATTCCCGTAATTTATGAACCTCCTTCTTGTACTCAGTGGCGGCTGAGTTCAAGATCTTTTTTCTTCTGTTTGCTTACCATTGAATAAAGGTTTATGTCATAACCCCTCGTTAAGATTGCATCTGTATGTGCTCCTGACGTGAGATCTCCTTGGTCTTGCAGGGGCATATGGCTCAAATCATTTTCCTTTTGCGCACACATTCTATTTCCTTCTTCCCATGAGATGTTTGTTTAGGGTTTCCTTCCTTGCTCTAGTGGGTTGATTTAGGCTGACTCAGGACTTTGTGTTTTTAGGGGTAGAGAGGTTCTCAGATGGAAATAACGCTTCAATTAAATTGAAAATTGAAAATTGAAACCCTAACTATGAATGCAAGTATTGCAATAATTTTCTGGAGGAATTACAAATATAACATGAAATTGTAAAAGGAAATACGCTGGAGGAAATAGCACAGCGTTTTAAAGTGTGGAGGACGCTGGAAAGTGGTAGCACAACGTCTTAAGTTCGGTAGGGTTTGAGCCATTGTGAGTGAATTGTTATGCCTTCTAGTTTATCAGCGTTGATGAGCTTGCAGTAGCCGCCTAGGATAACATCTTCTACCAGGTACGGTTCATCTTCTCTTTCGGTGGGTGAGTCAGGTAGAGTGGTCATCTTTACCGTCATGCTCCCAACCTTGAATGCAGTCGTCTTCGTCACCAGATCTCCAATTCCAAGTGGGTTTGGGCGTGCAGATACCCGGACCTTGGCCTTATCATCTTTGACCAAGACAGCCTCTACGCTCTTGATAAAACGTTTTAAGGGGCCGGCTTCCCATTCACATCTCTTAGTCGGGGTTGGTTTGTTGGTTGGAGCCAGTCCCCAGGACTTATCAGAGTGAGGAGTGATTGGTTGAAAGAAGGGTTGCGTGATGAGACTTACTTGAGCTCGGAACCTCTTAATGTATGCTGATGGGCTCTCTCCAGGAAGTTGTGTCACATTGGCAAGCTGCAGGTGCGGCAACGGACAGCCTTGAGTCCCAGACGGCTTGTTAGAGATCCTTTCGGTGTGTCGTGCTTAGGTAGAGGGCAAACTCCAAAGTGTTGTATTGTTGTCGTGTACCCAAGACCGTCCTAGAATGATGTCGTTCAGATGCTCTCTGACTATGTAGAACTTTGCTTGTGTCGAGGCATCGCCCAATTTTACTTCAAGATCGATGTATCCATATGCATCTCTGAGTTCTCCTTCTGGAGTCTTAATCACAATTGGGTTGCGAGTAGCCTCCTGTTTTGAAATCTTTTGCTTTTAAGGTCGGGAGAGTGATGATGTTGAATTCGGAGGTCAGATCGATCAATGTGTTATCGAACTCGATATCCTTCAAACGGGCAACGGTTAAGAGTCCCCAATTTCCCTTGCTTGCATCTTCCAGGAAGGACTGAGGTTTCGAGACCGCTTCCTCTTCCAGATACAAGCGTTTGCTTGAGACAACAAGGTTGAGGGCTACAAATATGTCTGACGCTGTTCTTTGGAGAAGTACAAGATCTCGCATAAATGTTCCATCATAGATTGTACAGTCTTGCGAACGGAATCCCCAGAAATCATGCAGTTCCTGACAGGAAGATGGTCTCTACGAACACCTTCGTTTCCAAGCTGGAGTTCTCTTGTCTCTATATTTTCTCTGAAGATTTGTTTCAGCTTGTTGCAGTCTTTGGTTGGATGGTGAACGAACCTATGGTAGCGACAGTACTTAAGATCCGCCATATCTTTCTCAGTCGGTGGACGCCTGATAGGAGGCAGCTTGATGGCATCGTCTTGAATCCACGCCTCCAAGAGTTCCACTACTTCATTCATGGGGAACGGGAAACCTGTATCTTCGGTGTCTTGTGCAGGAGTCTTGCCCGCTCCCTTTTGAGAAGAAGTCATGTGTGCTAGAGTCGCACGCTTGGGTTGTTGTTCTGTTGCCGAAGCTTTCCTTTTTCCTCCTTCGACTACCACGCTCACAGAAGGACCACTATTGTATTATTTGTTTGTGAGGCGCCTGCTTCCTCGACTCTCACGTGGATCTTCGTTTTGAACAACCCTAGTTCTCTCTAGCAACGCTGGGGCGGTTGTGGCTGACCGTTTGGCAGCTTCATGGCGTTCGGAGAATGTCTGAAAGCCCAGATTCTCTAGTAAAGCGCGGTATATGGGTATCATCCCGTGGATGCACAGATCCACCAACTGGCGTTCGGTGATCTTTGGATCATGACAATCTAGTGCTTGAGTTCTGAACCTCTTAACGAAGTCGTTCGGATGCTCGTTGTTCCGCTGAGAGACTCTCCCTAGATCTGAAAAGGTGATCTACTCGGATACGAAGAAATACTTCCTGTAAAAAGCACCGACCATCTCACCCCAATTGGATACGTTGTTGGGTGCGATGTTGTTGTACCATGTGTACACCCTTCCCGTAAGTGATTTCGAGAACTCTTTCAGGCGGAGAACATGATTGTACTCATGCTCCCCCAAGGATTCCAAAAATCGAGAGATGTGTTCACGAGCGTTACCAGTACCATCGTAGAGGGAGAACTGAGGAGAGGTGTATCATCTTGGAAGAGGGATTCGTTGCATATCTTGAGGGTATGGCGGCTGATGTTGGTGTGCATCCGTCAGATTTCCTTTGCCTCGGTTTTGGATAAGTCGTTCCAGGTCCTCACGTGTGATGAAGTTGGATGGCTGGTCCCTTTCTCTTGAGAGTTCAGGAGCAACATGAGTTACTTTACTCATGTGGGTCCAAGCGGAAACGCCTGCTCCGGGTGTATTGAAGGCATCTCTTGTTGGCTCCGAGGGTTGTCGTGAATCTTGTGGCAATCGTTCAGTTAAAGTTTTAAGGAAAGTGAGTACCTCTTTCTGAGTTGCGGCCATATCCGTTTGAGTCTTAGCAAGAATTTCCTGCTTCTTCATCAAGTCTGCAATGGTGATAGACGGTGGTCCTCCTCTTGTGCCTCCCAGGCTCCTCGTTACGATGAAGGAGTGAAAGTTGTTGCGGGGTAACCACTAGAGGCTTTACACTTGAGGATATGCCGGGATTTGGGGCTGCTCTGGCTCTAGTGATGGGAGGCGTTACACCTACTGGAATGTCTCCTGCTCCGCTAGCGTTGGTGATAGAAGTAACAGCTCCACGAGATGTATTGACCACTGTGGCTCCACTGACGGGTACATCGACACCGGGAGTGTTATCTGTACTAGCTCCATCAGGATTGATTGCTGATCCAGACCTGAGTTCTACCATCTTGAAATGAATTGTTGATTGAATTGGTTCTAAGATCTACCCTTTTTGAATTTGATGAAATTGAATCGGATTTCGAAGAAATTGACTTTACAACCGAGAGATTAACCTCCCGTTGTGGTCGCCAATTGTTTATGGGTAAAAACTATTTCTGCCGGTTTTGGTAATTTGAGGTGTGTGGATGAGAAGTGAGTCTAAACCTTAAACAAATGCATTACACGGGAGTGCTTGTAGATTCGAGAAATCAATCTGTGCAAATCCGGCCTAAACCAAGAAATGGTCGTTCCAGACTTGTTTCGGTCACAAAGTGAAGGAGATGGGTTTGATCTTAGGGAGGGAAGCGAAGAAGGTGTTGAGATTGTGAAGGTGTTGGATATGTATGACTTGTATCAGAAAGCTGAACCGGCTTGCAGGATGTAAGCTATCAGTTCCGGTGTTTGAATACGATGGTATCAACACTGGACTTGTTCTTGTTGTTGGAAAATAGGGAGGAGAACCTATTTATACAAGTCATTTGAGACTTATTCACGTCTCTCATGGGAAGTGGAGGAAGTGGAGTGATGGAGTAGTGGAGTTGTGTGTTAGTGTTACACGACCAGTCTTGCCCACTTTTCCTGTCATCTCTAACCGTCCATGACTTCCTGACACGTTCTTGTGATGGCGCGTTGCCTGTGTAAACCGCCTTGAGACCAATACCCCGTATGTATCCCCGGTTTGTGACATGATTGATGTCTCGAGTGTGTGGACTGTGGGACCCACAGAAAATAGCATGTAATGCTAGATTAAATAACTAAGTTATTTAGGAAGTCGAACTTGTGAAGTATCGTGTGTATTCTATGCAGGTACTGCATCATGGTGCGGTAGAGTGACGGGTGGTGATCACCATGACGCCTCACTGACTAATTAACTCATGACCAGGGTTGTATAACCAAGCCGGTGAAGTTGGACGGACGAGATGATCTTTGAGACACTCATCTGCGACCGTTGATGGAATTAGGGTTTTTGAAGAGGTGCGCAAGCATCACTCTTCAGCTTGGTCGAATCCAAGCTTGGGATACAATTTTCACAGGGCCGATCGTGCATGTGTGTAGACGACATGACGGTTTAGGCGCCCATATCTCATTGTCTCGTGAAAGTGTGATCTGGGCCACTCAATTTGTCCGGCGAAGTTGAGTGGTCGAGATCAATTTGCAACAGAAATTTGGTGCCGCAAAAGCCGCGCATCATGTCAATTTTGGGCGCGCGTTCCAAGACGAACAAGCTTGGTCGGTCTTGGCCGATCAGCCCGGCGTGCATACGGTGGGATGGTGTATATACCTGTACTTTATCGTCCCATAGAAACGTGATCTAAGCCACTCAATTTGTCCGGTAAACTTGAGCGGTCGAGATCAGTTTGTGGTTGGGAAGTGTGACCAAGCCTAGCTTGGGGTGCGCGAATCGAGGTGTACACCCAAGTTTGGTCTTCGCCGATCGGGTGTGGAGATAGGTGGGCCCGTAGTGATCGTGTTGATACTTACCAGACCTGCTTAGTCTATTCCTGGACCCTTCATCCGAGCAGGAGAAAAGGGACGCTCGTGATCGCGACATAAACCTTAATTAGGTTTTGCCGGCCGTGTGTCATACCCAGTTTGGGGCGCACGGATCAAGACAACCAACCATAGTTGGTCCTGACCGATCAGTCAGGTATGTAGGCGGGCCCACGGTGTTTGTGCTGACATGTTCTGGGCCCTTTGAATCTACATCTACACCCTCCATCTATGCCTGCGAAGATGGATGGTTGAGACTGTTTTGCGATACATGTAATGTGCCGCAAACCCTAATTTAGGGTTTCTCGTCCATACTGCTCTGGCTTGGACGGTTTGGCAAGCTATGCCACCCTTTTTGGGGAGACCGACCATGCGGGGCCCGCGTTGGGTCGGTGGTGAATATTCCAATACCTGCTTGGGGTCATGGATTCAATCTAAGCCATCCAATCATCTTTGGTGGAGTTGGATGGTCGTGATCGTTTCGAGACCGATATGGTCGGTTCGAGGTTCAAATATGCTCAATCGGGCTAGTATAACACACCGAGAGTTGTAGCTTTGTATGGGTATTTCGTACATGTTTTATTATTAATGCTTGGAGATTCGTGTTGCTTTTTTGAGAACAACACTCGGTCGTCATGCCACACCGTAATGAGTACAGAAAACAAGGCTGGTCATGCATTAATTAATAATGTCAGTAAATTCACATGGTATATGGGATTGTTGCTACATGCTCCAACCTCGGATGAATTTTGTGTATTTAATTCATGAATCTTTGGGATTGTTACCACATGTTTTATTCTAGGTGAATTAGTAAGGTGAAGAAGTATTCATCACTTATTAATGGCTTTATCTCTTGCAAGATGTTAGCGCATAATTTTGGCCTTTACAATTTTAGCCTTGAGTAAAAATCCACCATCAACACCCACCATCTATGGGATACAATCAAAACCAATTTAGTGGCTATGATGCATATCCTAGAGAACCTTATGGTGATTTTCATACATACCAACAATAACCTAGTAGTGGGTATGTAAGTCAATCACCAAGGTGGGATGATTCTACTAAGTGGCTTCATTCGAGCTGTATGAAGATTTAGAATGGATTACAAGACATGCAACGAAGACTAGACCAACTTGACTATGATAGAAAGAACGTCGCACAAACCAATTTCTGCAATAATTTTTCTTACCCGACTTCGGATCATAGTTATGATCATTCACCCATTCAAAGGGAAGAGTCATAGGAAAGAGAACATATTGTAGTCAATGGTGGTAAGCGTGTGAACGTCAAGAAACTTGCACAGAAATTATACAAGTTGGAAGATGATGGAGACTCGGAAGATCTTGTCGCAGAAATTAGTAGGACCATTCATATGGAACTTAAACGACGTCAGGATAAAGGTTATGAAACCGATGAAGATTCTTATTATGGTGAGTCTGAAAATGAAGATGATTGTGTTGAAAAGGACCAACCTTTGGAGATTTTTGATGACACTAGTGTAGTTGATTCAACTCTTGATCTTTATAATGATCAAGCGCCTATTCAAAAGGTACATGAGTATGATGAAACTAGTGTTCTAAAGAATCTCCATTCCGCAACAAGGTTTGAGTCTAACAAAGAAGAGTGTGTTGAGAATGTGACCGTTATGATAAATATTGTGGAAGACCCAATTGAGCTTGCATATGATTGTAATGATGATGTTAATGTTGAAACTTTGGTTAAGTGATAGGTGTCGTAAAACACCTAGATTAATATCTATTGTTTATGCTTTCTTTGCAAGTTTTCATGTAAATTATGTATCTTATGTTTGCTTTTGAGTTTATTAGGTGCCATCGAGTCGTTTGAGGCGAAAGAGGGGAAATTAGCCATTTGGAGAGAAAATGTCAGTTCACGGGCGATATTTGGAGCAGGCTAGGTTGTGCAAGAGGAATTATGCAAGAAACTACACTGTCAGTCTTGGAAGATTGACAATTGAATGGAGGTGGCCCTTATCAAAATTCATGGTGCCATTAGCCATCCCAGTTCTATAGCCTAGGAACTAGATCGAGGGTCATTTAGCCCTTTGTTTTCTCAACAACACCATACCTGCTGCTGCTGACGAGCCAAGGGGTAGAACTTTGAGGTATAGGGTTCGACCGGAGTTCGGATCGAGAAGACTTGAGTTTGGGTTTTGAGCGAGAGATTCGAGACAAGAGGAAATTGAGGCGATTTGTCGAGAGATCGAAGCGGAATAGAGAGAGAGAGAGAGTTTAATTAAAGCGTGAAGAAATGGAAATGGGTTTGAGATGATTGAGCGTCGATAAGCAAGGAAGAAGATATAAAAGCAGATTCAAGGTGGGTTTGGTTTGATTTAGAGATTGGCAGTGTTGTTGAGAGTGAATCTGAGATAATTAGAAATTAGGGTTTTGTGAAAGACGATTGATTGAAGAATAATAGATAAGATCTCTGGCTGTTTTAGAACTCAGGAAGGGTTAACATGAAAGGGTTCCGTGTGAATTTGATCAATGAGTTGGATTTTTCAAGGAATAGGTAGGTGTTATGTGTTGGTTGGCTAAGATGGAAGAGATGAACAATGATTGCAGCTATAGATGATGCAAGAAGAGGAAGGTACAGGCAACTGCAGGTTGTGGTGTTAATGAGATGAACATGGGAGTTGCAGTGGTGTTTGAAGCAGCTGGAACTTAAAAAGGCAGTTCAAGTGAAGGCTTGGAAGATGGTGATTGCAATGGAACTTGTGGTGCTGAGCTGGTGATGTGATTATACTGAGATTGCAGGTATTACCAGGTTTGGCACTGGAGATGATGTTGCTGTTGTTGTGATCGATGTCAGAGATTGCAGTCAAGCGGAACTGGTGGTGTTGTTTAGAATGGGAAGAAAAATTGGTTGTTGTGCTCAAATTGCAGAAAAGACAACAAAGAAGGAGTTCGAAAGAAGCTGCAGGTGATAATGAAATTGTGGTTGTGCTTCATTAGCAGGGTTGAATTGAAGTTGAAGCTGAGTGGTGGTGGTCTAATAATAGTGGTGTTGCTGCTGGAATGTTTCGAGCCGAGAAAACAAGAAGCTGGGAGTTGTTTTCACAAGCTATAGCTGTTGCAGAATGGTAATGATGGATTTGGTGGCCTGAGGTGATATTGCAGGTGGTATTTGAGCTTTGAAAGAAGCTGTTTGTGTTGAAAAGGTGGTGTTTGCTCAAGTGCTAGGAGTTGCAGTTGGTGCTACTGAAGAGGAGCAAGTCCTGGAGGTTAAGCTTACACCTGCAAATGAATTGAGGCACTGGATGTTGAGGTTGCCGTGGATTGAAGCTGCAGAAGGGAATGAGCTGGATTGTGATGAAGCAATGGAGTTGCAGCCAAGAAGAAATTGAGATGTTGTGATACTGCTGTTGGTATTGCAGGTGAACTGCATTACGGGTTGAAATGGTGGTGATTGGAACTATAGAATAAACCAAGGAAGCGCCAAAGAAGGAATTGCAGTTGGTGTTATGAACTGAGATGAGCTAATGGATGTCGGTGCTGGTAGTAGTAATGCAAGTGAAGCTTCAGGAAGTTTGTCTGTGAATTGTGTGTATGAATGTTGTGCAGGGTAGAGGGAAATGGCCTGAATTTGGCCTGTAAATTGTCCTAAAAACAAAGGAAACTCTGTCGGTGTTTCATTCTACCGAGTTAACTCATGACCCGATCCGACTCAGCTGACCTTGGTCGACTCAGATGGACTTGGACCTGTTCTGCCTGGGCTTCACTTATGGGCTGTGTGAGCGGATGATTTTTGGCAGAAGGGTGCGACCAGAATTGGGAAATTGAGAAACATATAAAAAGGGAGGGTTCTATTCTATCAAGGGGATCTTATCTCTTCTTCTACTTTTGGTTCTAGGGTTTTGAAAGATGAAATCTTTTCTTTTTCTTCTTATTATGAACTCCATGAATATGAGTACCTAGTTTTCTTTTGGTTATGGATTAATTGGATTTCACATAACATGGTTCTTTGATTCAATATATTAGTTTTGTCTCGTATTCATCGTTCATGATTCTCTGAAAATATAGTTGTATGATTGACGTATTACAACATGATAGATTGTTTGTTTTGTCAAGTTGCAAATTGGTAGAACTTGTAATCACATCTATTGCTAGTTTAGGGTTAATCATCGAGCGATAATCCTTGAACACAAGTAGCATAAATATGATTCTAGGTTGTAGTGATATATCCTTGTATTCATATGTAAACCATGACCTTTGTTCGAATTGTTTGCGCAATGTATTTCAATTGCATTGATTAGCCTAATTTTATGAATCTTAATGCTCCATGGGAATTGAACTTAATTAGTGCAAGGCGTTAGGTTATTCTTTTGGTAGAATTCATACTTGCATTGTTTTACATGTATGTGTGATGAAATCAGGAAATTGCGGGATATTCTTTCGACTAGATATCTTAGGGCTTTTGATAATGAGAGATTAAATATAAATAATAATTATTAAGACAAGAACATGTTTGTGATTGAAAACGAAATCCTTGACCAATACTTTCACCTTATTTATATTGTTTACTTTTCTTTGTTTTGCTTTTATTTTATTTATTATATAAAAAAAAATCAGAAAACCCCCATTGTTTTATATAGGGAACCAGAACATATTGACAACCTAGTCCTCTCTGTGGGAACGATCCTTTCTTTCCCTTGCTTCATTATATATTTTGAGTAGTAAGAAAGTGTAATTATTTTTGACGCCTACGACAACGATCAAATTTTGGCGCCGCTGCCGGGGAGGCAGCGGTTGTCACTTGTTTTTGGTTTCTTATTTTTGTTTTACTTTTTCTTATTCTTTGGTTCTTAACCGAGTTTTGAGAATCTCGTTTCAGGTATCAATTTCTATGGACGGAGCATATTGGAGCAATCAATACGGCTTTCAACCTCAACAATATGACAACTATCACCCTTACGGGGAGTATAATCAAAATCAATCCTTTGGTTATGATCAATACTCCACGTACCCTTTTAGTTATTCTCATACATTCCAACCTTCTTACGGTGGGTATGTAAGTGAGCAAACACAAAGAGGGGATGATACTTGTGCTCCCATTAATATTTCTTCTAGTTTGGTAGATGAAATGCAACAATTTTTGGACATCATGGAGTCAATTCGTGGACAACCAAGCGTGGAACTAATTTCATCGACCGAATGTGCTCATAGTATGTTTGGCCCAATTTCTGATCGTAGTTATGATCATTCACCCATTCAAAGGGAATATAATTGGCCTAACAATACTGAAGTACGTAATTCTACTTTTGCCTTGTCGAACGAGCTTTACAAACAAATGGAACACTATATCCAGAATTTGGATGGATCACTCCAAGAGCTTCAAAGAGGTGTTTCCGACGTAAGAAAGGGCATTGATGAATACATAGAGGAAATGAATAATTATGTTGAACAAGGCGAACCTTTGGGGAATTTCGTTGATAATTGTGTAGTTAACTCAACTCTTGATCGTAATAATGATCATTCACCTATTCAAAAGGATGAGTTCGAGATTAGCAACACTAAATTCAGCGAGGACCAATCTTATGTTGACTATGATAGTGATGATTATTATGAAAATACATCGCCTGAACCAATTTATGGTGACATCCCCGAGGAGTGTACAATGAAGTCTTTTTGCGATCAAGGTGAAGACGAAGAGGCATATGTCGACACTTGTGTATATTACTCAAGCATTGATCTTAATAATGATCAAGAGCCTATTCAAAGGGTGGAGCTTGAGGATGGTGCAATGAGTGTTCTAAAAAAGTTCCTTATGGTGAGACTTGAATCCGTAGTGGAGTATGTGCCTTACAACAAGGAGGAATATGTTGAGAATGAGATCGGTTTGACCAATATTGTGGAAGACCTAATTGAGCTTGCAAATGATTGTAATGATGATGTTTATGTCGAAACTTTGGTTAAGGCAGAAACGAACGAAGAATGGTTGCAAGGTTTGATAGAGGACCATGATATAAAAGAGGTGAATAATTCACTTGAGTTTTTCAAGGATGAAGAGGATTCCGTGATACAAGAGATTGTGCAAGGTTTGTCTAACCCTTTGCCTATTGTTTCTTCTCCTTTACCTCTTATTGGTTTGAATGTATGTGCTTCAAAAATATTGTTGAATGACTTTGTTTCGCGATATCCTCCATTAGAGATACTTGATTCTCATACTATGCAGGTTTTGAAACAAGAAACCGTGGTAGTCCCTGACTTCTATATTCTTTATACACTTCCAAGTGTGGACAAGAATAAGTGTGGGGGAAACTTTTATCGGTTAATAGCTTCATTTATGTTTTATATTACTAATATTTGTGTGAAGCTAGTGTTTGCAAAACAGGTTCTATGGAAGGATCCCCAACTTTTCAGATTGTTGGTATATGGGGAATGAATCTTGCAAGGATATAGTCGGGCTGACGACTTTAAACCAAGCGCTACATGGGAGGCAACCCATAGGTTTTGTATCTCTTATCTTTTATTTTTCTTTTCTTGTATTTAATTTTTCTTGTCGCATATCATTATAAGATTTCCCACATTGACTTTCTTTGGACGATTCAATTTACATTGAGGACAATGTAAAGTTTAAGTGTGGGGGAGTGGTTAAGCATTTGCATTGTAAATTTTTCAATTTTTTTAACTTTTTTTGTAAATTAGTGAATAAAAACTCCAACTTGTAGTTAGTTTAGAGTCACATAGTATACATGTCGCTAAGATTACATCGAGAATCTCATAAGAGTGACTGAACTTAGAGATGATAGAGAACATGATTGGGTTTCTTAATTGTATGAGAGTTAAAGTTGGATTTAACCATGCCAGTGGCAAATAAGGTGCGGATCTGAATTCGGTATTAGAGTAGTGGTCCCCTATAGTGGAGACTACCCATGTTACATAATGTGAGGCACCGACCTTCAATTCTTTGTACTTGTCTAAATTTGTGCTTTTAGAGTGTGTGTCACCGTACGTAAACTCCGGGCAGAATGGTGAGCTGCCCAACCTCCCACCATAGAAGCACTATTTTGATCTCTTGAGTGCTATTTTTATCAATCATGATGGTGACATCGAATTGCTAACTTACATACCACTTGTAATCTTTTTCTCAGTTAGCACCATCCACTTTATCTCTCTCTACACCAACAGGTCCATAGAAACACCATCATCATCAACAAGAGGAGCATCACAAATTCAAATGGAAGTTGAAGACGTTCAAGGTTTACAAGCAACAATATAGAAATGAGCAGATTTCAGATTCAAGTATAGCAACAAGACAGGGAGCAGAATTTTTACAAGTTGAAGACTATTGTACAAGAGCGAAGATTATCAAGATGAGAGTTCAAGAAGTTTATAATATCGAGACATACAAGTTGTGAAGAATCAAGCGGTAAAGTACTTACACCATGGCCTTTGTACTTACATTTTTATTTTATTTTATCTTATTTGTATTTTATTTTCTCTTGTCTGAAAAAAAAATGAAATTGAAAAAAAAAGAAAAAAAAAAGTCAAGAGAAAATTCCTTTAGGTTCATTACTAGTTTTATTGTTTTGTTTCGTTTTGTTTTCATTTTGTATTTGTGTTATTTTTCTTGTCTCATACTAAAAAAAAAATTAAAAAAAAAATTAAAAAAAAAATTAAAAAAAAAAATTTAAAAAAAAAAGAAAAAGAAAAAGAGAGACAAGAAAAATTCATTGTATTATATTTTGGGTTTGTATAGTCCGTTTTTAGTTTTGTATTCTTTCAATAAAGCCAATGGAAAGAAGGAATATTCATAATGAAGTTTCAAGCATCAAGGAATTAGAAGGAAAGAATCACATTGTCAAGATTCTACGAAGTTCAAGAGTTATCATCAAGAGTTGAAGACCGAAGACGAAGATGAAGACACCGATTGAAGACCGAAGATGTTTCTATGGATGCTGTGAGAGTGGTGCTAACTGCACGTCGAACGGATAACGAGGTAAGTAAGCATATTCCCACCTTCGTTAAGTGGTTGATTTCCTTTCTTAGAGATCGTCAGAAAAATGGGTTTTCAAAAATGAATAAAAGATGTGGGTTTTCAAAACAATTCGGAGGGTTTTACCTTCCTACTATTCAAAGTGTCGCAGGATTCTCTCTTCATTCCTACCTGGACACATGTGTGACCCATAAAAATTTGTTTATTATTGAGAGCAAATTCATAAAACCCTTTCTTGTGAGGCAGAGTCGAGACTTTCGATCACTCCGAACCCGAATTTCTTTCGATAAGGGATGGTTATTTCTCTCTCAACTTTTAAGGATGAGATTGTGTTCATTTATGTGTCTAACTTCTTATGACTAGTGTGCAGAATTTCTATGTCTTCTTAGCGCGTTGGATGCTATCATTTCGGAGAACTAGTAAGTTGGAAAAATAGGTTTTGTGGGTATATCTCTAGTAAACCCTCATGAGACTAAAACTCGTCCACTAGGGACACCTAGTGGTTTAAAGGCTTGTTATTTATGCTAAAAGTGACCGTAGCCTCGACGACACGGAGTTGTATGTATGTTTAAGAATTTATTTCGTTTGATTTGCTCGAGGACTAGCAAAGTCTAAGTGTGGGGGAATTTGATAGGTGTCGTAAAACACCTAGATTTATATCTATTATTTATGCTTTCTTTGTAAGTTTTCATGTAAATTATGTATCTTATGTTTGCTTTTGAGTTTATTAGGTGCCATGGAGTCGTTTGAGGCGAAAGAGGGGAAATTAGCCATTTGGAGAGAAAAGGTCAGTTCACGGGCGATATTTGGAGCAGGCTAGGTTGTGCAATAGGAATTATGCAGGAAACTACATTGTCAGTCTTGGAAGACTGACAATTGAATGGAGGTGGCCCTTATCAAAAGTCATGGTGCCATTAGCCATCCCAGTTCTATAGCCTAGGAACTAGATCGAGGGTCATTTAGCCCTTTATTTTCTCAACAACACCATATCTGCTGCTGCCGGTGAGCCAAGGGGTAGAACTTTGAAGTCTAGGGTTCAGCCAGGTTCAGATCGAGAAGACTTGAGTTTGGGTTTTGAGCAGAGATTCAGACAAGAGGAAATTGAGGCGACGCTGTCAGAGATCGAGAAGCGGAATAGAGAGAGAGAGATAGTTGAATTAAACCGTGAAGAAATGGAAATGGGTTTGAGATGATTGAGCGTCTGATAAGCAAGGAAGAAGATATAAAACATATTCAAGGTGGATTTGGTTTGATTTAGAGATTGGCAGTGTTGTTGAGAGTGAATCTGAGATAATTAGAAATTAGGGTTTTGTGAAAGACGATTGATTGAAGAATAATAGATAAGATCTCTGGCTGTTTTAGAACTCAGGAAGGGTTAACATGAAAGGGTTCTGTGTGAATTTGATCGATGAGTTGGATTTTTCAAGGAATAGGTAGGTGTTGTGTGTGTTGGTTGGCTAAAATGGAAGAGATGAACAATGATTGCAGCTACAGATGATGCAAGAAGAGGAAGGTACATGCAATTGCAGGTTTTGGTGTTAATGAGCTGAACATGGGAGTTGCAGTGGTGTTTGAAGCAGCTGGAACTTAAGAAGGCAGTTCAAGTGCAGGCTTGGAAGATGGTGATTGCAATGGAACTTGTGGTGCTGAGCTGGTGATGTGATTATACTGAGATTGCAGGGATTACCAGGTTTGGCACTGGAGATGATGCTGCTGTTGTTTTGATCGATGTCAGAGATTGCAGTCAAGCGGAACTGGTGGTGCTGTTTAGAATGGGAAGAGAAATTGGTTGATGTGCTCAAATTGCAGAAAAGACAACAAAGAAGGAGTTCGAAAGAAGCTGCAGGTGATAATGAAATTGTGGTTGTGCTTCATTGGCAGGGTTGAATTGAAGTTGCAGCTGAGTGGTGGTGGTCTAATAATAGTGGTGTTGCTGCTGGAATGTTTCGAGCCGAGAAAACAAGAAGCTGGGAGTTGTTTTCACAAGCTATAGCTGTTGCAGAATGGTAATGATGGATTTGGTGGCCTGAGGTGATATTGGAGGTGGTATTTGAGCTTTGAAAGAAGATGTTTGTGTTGAAAAGGTGGTGTTTGCTCAAGTGCTAATAGTTGCGGTTGGTGCTACTGAAGAGGAGCAAGTCCTGGAGGTTAAGCTTACACCTGCAAATGAACTGAGGCACTAGATGTTGAGGTTGCCGTGGATTGAAGCTGCAGAAGGGAATGAGTTGGATTGTGATGAAGCAATGGAGTTGCAGCCAAGAAGAAATTGAGATGTTGTGATACTGCTGTTGGTATTGCAGGTGAACTGCATTACGGGTTGAAATGGTGGTGATTGGAACTATATAATAAACCAAGGAAGCGCCAAAGAAGGAATTGCAGCTGGTGTTATGAACTGAGATGAGCTATTGGATGTCGGTGCTGGTAGTAATAATGCAAGTGAAGTTGCAGGAAGTTTGTCTGTGAATTGTGTGTATGAATGTTGTGCAGGGTAGAGGGAAATGGCCTGAATTTAGCCTTGAAATTGTCCTAAAAACAAAGGAAACTCTGCCGGTGTTTCATTCTACCGAGTTAACTCATGACCCGATCCGACTCAGCTGACCCGGTCGACTCAGATGGACTTGGACCTGTTCTGCCTGGGCTTCGCTTATGTGCTGTGTGAGCGGATGATTTTTGGCAGAAGGGTGCGACTGACCGGTTGTCAGCCGACACAAATATAATTACACTTTCTTACTACTCAAAATATAAATATAGCAAGGGCAAGAAAGGATCGATCCCACGGAGAGGTCTAGGTTGTCAAATTGTTTCGATTCCCTATAAATAACACCGGTAGTTTTGTGATTGTTATATACTAAAATAAAATAAAAACAAATAAAGAAATAAGCAAACAAGTAATCAAGTCAAGGATGAGAAAGTATTGGTCATGGTTTTCGTCTTCAATCACAAACATGTTTTCAACACAATAACTAGAATTGATATTTTAATCTCAACTTTTATCAAAGACCCTAGAATACCTTGATCGCAAGAATATCCCGCAAATCTCCTCATGTCATCAACAAACACATTAAAAGATGCGAATATGAATTCTATCTAAAGGAACAACCTAACGTGTAAAAGCACTAATCAAGTTTAATTCCCTAGATGCATTAGGTTCTATGAAATCAGGCCAATCAAAGCAATCGAACGTGGAAAGCGCACTAATCCGATTTAACAAAGGTTATGTTTCACATATGATCATAAGAATATATCACTACAAACTATAATCATATTTATGCTACTTGTAATCAGGAATCTATCACTTTTGCGTATAATAAATCCTAATCTAGCAAGAGAGATGAAAACAAACTCAATCGATTCGCGACGCGACTAAATAGCATTCAACTCATGTAACAATATTAATGGTGAATCATAAACGATAATATGGAGACAAAACTAATTTATTGAATTAAAACCCATGTTTGGAAATCCAACTTATTCCATAACCAATAATAAAAACTCTAGCTCATATTCATGGAGTTCATAACAAGAAGAAAGAGAAAAGACTTCATGGTTCTAAACCCTAGAATAAAGTAGAGGCCAAAAAGAATATAGAAAAGATAATAGATAATCAAAAGATCAAAGATAGATGTGTTTTGAGAAAGTCTTCTCTTTTATAGCTCTACTCCTTCCAAAATTAGGTTTTGTCTTCAAAGTCCATTAGTTAGAAGTCCACCAAGCCCACAAGTGAGAGAAACCCGTGTAGAAATTCTCATCCCAAAAAACGCTATTGAAAATCGGGATTATGACCGGAATCCGGCCAGAAAGTCGCCGGAAAACTATTTCAGGTGACCGGCAAAATCAAACCGGCCACCGGTCAACGGGTCGGAACGGTCGGGTCAAATCGGTCAACTCAGTCCAGATCACTGAGTCAAACCGGGTCAGATCATTGAGTCAGGGTGATTGGGATTAGTTGCCAGGCATGAGCCAATTGATCGGCTCGAGTTATCCGCACAATGATTGTGCTTCAAAGCTCGATCCCACCATGATGGCTATTCATCTTATACTGCGCTGCAATTAAGCTCAAATTCCTCCATACATCAAAGCTACTTTAAACCACCAAAGAACTACATCTTCTTGAGCCCCTGCTTCTCACATTTGCTTCTTCACAGCATTTCAGCACAAATCAGTCACAGCTCTGGCAACCAAAAGTACCAGTTCATTGCCTGCACATTCCATTCCTTGGCGACTCTCGATTTCCAGTACCAATGTAACCAAGCCACCGTAAACCGCACTCGATCTGCTAATTCCCAACATAACTCAGACTCTTGACCTCGCAACTCTAGCAATAGCATCCCACCCGCAAAATACAAAGACATCCATCTCCCGCTTTAATTCTCCACCTTTGCATACAACAAAGAAGACCACCCCCGCTATTCTGCAATTCCTGCTGACTCACTGCTCTTCATCTCATTCTGCCAAAACCACACTAATCCCTGAGTTCCACACTCCTTCAGCTGCAATGCAACCTTCCCATTATAACCACCAGAACTGCCATTATGCTTCACTTCTCCACCTGTAGCTTCATTCAAGCATCACAAGCATCATTCATCCATAGCCACCTGATTCTCCACCAGACTGCAACTCAGTTCCTATTCCATCTATTGCCAGCTTCACCCAAACCAACATGCTCAGCTCTTACTGCAATTTCAACTTCATATACTCAGCTGCGACTTCACAGCCTTCAACTTCTTGCTGTCTTGCACTAGGCCTGTGCTTGCAGCAACACATCCAATTTCATTTTAATAACCTGTATTGCTTCCCTGTAACTCCAACAACAAGCCATATGCAAGCCATTAACACAATCAATCATCCAATACAAGTTTCCACCCGTAGTTTGAACTCACAGCATCACCACCAATCAAGTTCTCAGTTTCAACAGTCATAACTCCCATCACTAACATCAATTCTAGCCTTGCCTGCCATTGCTTCGCTGCCATTACCTGACTCAACTCAACTGCTCCATTGCCGGCTCATTAGTAACTTCAGCTCTTGCTCATTCCATCTGCACAGCACCAGCTTCTCTAGTCCATAACACCACAGTCAATTCCTAGCCAGCCCAGCTCTACACAGCCACCATCTCAGACCAACTTTCCCTCTCTTCCTGAGACCAACATCACTGCATTCCTGCCTCCATTGCACAGCTTCAGCATCAGGAACCAGCTTCAGTTCAGTTCAATTCCATCCTTGCATTGTCATTGCATAAATTCCAGCTCACCACAAGCACCATCTTACCAACACAAGAACCCATCTGCTCATTCAACACCAATTGCATAACAGCTTCACCAGTGCCTTTAACACCTGCAATTCTTCACACCATCCATCCATCTGCTTTAACATCAGTAAGCACACACAATTCCTGCAACACATAGCTTCCTAGGCCTCAACTCCACCATCTTCATAATCTTGTTCTTCTCTCAATCGGATAGCAGCACTTCAACCACAAACCCTCACTGAACTACTCCTGTTCTACAACAATCATCCACCTCTATGGACAGATAAGAGCTGGAACAAACCCCAGTAAACCCTAACTTGAACTACTTCACCAGACCATCACCAGGAACGAATTCATCCCCTCAATCTTCTAATCAATCTCGATCTGAAGCTTCACCAACCCATCTTCAATTTCGTTCTTCAATCCACAAGACAGCAACATTTAGTTCTTCAAATCCTTCTCTGAATCTCTCCAATAACAGCACCCCATCTTCATCTCCTTTAAAATCAACTCAAACCCCATCAGAACCACCATTCAATCGAGAACAGCAACATCAAACTTGAAAGCCCTGATAACCTCTACTGATTCAGTCACTTAGCATCTCTCGATCAACAGCAGCATTCTTTCCTCTCATCAGGTGAACAATGGTCGAAATAGATAAGAAATGAGAACCTCTCAAGATGTAGGGTTTGGATAACGAGGTTCGGGTGGTCCGGATCCGGGGTGTTACTATGGGGCCGATCCTTTAGCATTTCCTTATAAACACAACACAGGCTATCCCTTAACCGTGCGCTGGCTGTCTTTAATACTCCTCCAAAACAGAGTTGCCCCTTAACCTTTGCTAGGCTCCAAATAGTGTTCTCCAGAGAAATGGCAATTACGCACTTTTTTGCTTAAACTGGGTGATTTCTGCTTCTTTTCCTCCGTGCGACTCCAGAGTATCTAATAACTCAAAAACACCCGTAAAGTACATAATTCACAAGAAAAATAGCAAAGAAAGCGTAACTACTATATAGTAAATTAGATGTTTTAGACACCTATCAGATTCCCCCACACTTAGACTTTGCTAGTCCTCGAGCAAATCAAACAAAAGAATAAAATACAACAACTCCGTGTCGTCGAGGCTACGGTTAATTTTAGCATAAATAACAAGCCTTTAAACCCCTAGGTGTCCCTAGTGGACGAGTTATAGTCTCGTGAGGGTTTACTAGAGATATACCCACAAAACCTATATTTCAAACTCCGTCTATTTGTGACAAATCAATGAACGAATCCAAAATGACTACAGGAGGAGGTACCTTGCAAATTCAATTCATAAATTAGTAAATAAACTCTAATTAGATAGTCGAACAAGCCACAATACTCGGAAACTAACAAACCACAATCACAATGAAAAGATAAAGAAGATGGATAAAGATGTAGATGTTGGCGAATATTCTCAAGTGTTCGATGTTTCCCATATCTGTCTCGAAGGTCATCGCTTAAGATGAACCTAATCCTATTGGATTGAGCTACTTGGTCTTTGAATGCTACATCAAATCAATTGGCATATACAAGGGAACCAAGATTGACTTTATTCAACACAATAATAATTTCTTCTCTTTTTTTTTTTATTTGATTGGATCAAACTGGATCCAATTTCTCTCTTTTTTTTTTAGACGGCATGATTAGATCTTTTGGATCCAAGCGCATGCTTCCTTGTCAACACGTATATGATAGTTGCCTTGGATCCTGCATTCCACGCTTGTTTAGGCGACGGAGACAGGGACTACGTTTCACACATACTGCTATTCCCAAGTGTCTTTTTATTCCGTTTTGGTCTAATTGGTCGGTCCTCTTTTTTTTTTCATTTTTTTTTCATTTTTTTTTTTCTTTTCTTTTTCAATTTTTTTCTCTTTTTCTAGTAACTCAATCACTCTATTTCATCCTAGCAGTAATAACACGTCGATGTTTAGTGACCCACCAAAGCACTTAGAGAACAATAGATAAATATGGAAAAATAAAAATAGAATGCGATATGGTGATATTCCGAGATATGGTAACAACTATCATGGTATTTATGATTCATGAGCTATATTCTTCCCTTTTAGTTAATTGGTTCCTCAACTCCTGCATTCAAAATGGTTCCATCCACTAATGGTGTCATCCTAAAGGCACAAGTTCTAGATTTCGGAGTTCAAAAAGCACAAAATTTTTTCTTGGTTTTTTCTATTTTTCTGATTTTTTTTTTTTTTTCTAAAAAAAGCATAAAACAAACTAAAACAAACTATACAAACATATAAATGCTCCCCCACACTTAAACTTCACATTGTCCTCAATGTGTAAAACCGAAAGTTCTGAATTCTGACGTAACAGCAGATAAAACGCAAAAACTGTGCAAATTGGTAAGGAATTTGGAAAAACTCCATTTCACAAAAGTTGTTCACCTACGTGTTTTCTACACAGTCTCAAAATTTTACAGTGTTTTGATAAACGGTCCGACAGTTATGGTCTCTGGACTGAACTACGCGCAGTCTGAAATTTTCTGACGAAAAGGTATTCGTCATAATTCTCTTCTAAGATAGATTACGGACTCAATGAAATTAAACATAGGGATGCAAATATGATATGAAAACAGTAAAAAAATAAATAAACGAAACAAAAATAAAATGCAAAAGGATAAGAGATACAAAACCGGTGGGTTGCCTCCCACTTAGCGCTTGTTTTAAAGTCGACGGCCCGACTTAGCTTCTTGTAAAATTCATTCCCCATACACCAATAATCCGAAAAGTTGGGGATCCGTCCATAGAACCTGTTTTGCAAACACTAGCTTCACACAAATATTAGTAACATAAAGCAAAAGTGAAGCTATGAACCGATAAAAGCTTCCCCCACACTTATTCTTGTCCACACTTGGAAGTGCATAAAGAATATATGAGTCGGGTACTTCCACGGGTACTAATGGCGGATATCGAGATATAAAATCATTCAACAATATTTTTGAAGCACATAAATTCAAACCAATAAGAGGTAAAGGAGAAGAAACAATAGGCAAAGGGTTAGATAAACCTTGCACAATCTCTTGTATTACGGAATCCTCTTCATCCTTGAAAAACTCAAGTGAATTATTCACCTCTTGTATATCATGGTCCTCTATCAAACCTTGCAACCATTCTTCGTCCGTTTCTGCCTTAACCAAAGTATCGACATAGACATCATCATTATAATCATATGCAAGCTCAATTGGGTCTTCCACAATATTGGTTAAACTGGATTCATTCTCAACATATTCCTCCTTTTTGTTGTAAGGCACATACTCTTTTTCGGATCCAAATTTTATCATAAGAAACTTTTTTAGAACACTCGAAAATGCATCATCCTCAAGCTCCACCCTTTGAATAGGCTCTTGATCATTATTAAGATCAATGCTTGAGTAATCTACACAAGTGTCAACAAATTCCTCTTCGTCTTCATCTTGATCCCAAAAAGACTCCTCGGAGATGTCACCATGAGTTGTTTCAAGCAATGTATCATAATCACCGTCACTATCATAGTCAACATAAGATTGTTCCTCGCTGAATTTAGTGTTGTTAATCTCTAACTCATCCTTTTGAATAGGTGAATGATCATTATTAAGATCAAGAGTTGAGTTAACTACACAAATATCAACGAAAGTCCCCAAAGGTTCGCCTTTTTCAACATTAGCATCAATCAAATATTCATCACAAACCATATGCACATTAGAATTATCCATATCTTCCTTGTATTGATCAATGCCTCTTCGCAAGCTATCCATACCTTCACGAAGTTCTTGGAGTTGCTCGTTTGTAGTCTCTTTTGCTTTTTGAAATTCCTCTTGTAAAAAGTTGGAAACTTGATCTATAAAGTTAGAGACTTTTTGTTCACGAGCATAAGAATCCTCCCATCCTTGTGGTTGTTCACACACGTACCCGCCATAAGGTTGTTGAGGAAAACCATAAGGTTCCATGGAGTATTGGTCATAACCAATAAATTGGTTTTGATTATACCCATGGAATTGGTAGTTGTCGTATTGTTGAGGTTGTTGAAAACCGTATCCATCCATGTAGTATGCTCCTTCCATAGAAATTAGCACCTGAAATAAGAGTTCTCAAAACTATATTAGGAACCAGAAAATAAGAATATAAAAAAAACTAAAAACAAAAATAAGAAACCAAAAACAATTAATAACCCATTGCCTCCCGGCAAGCGGCGCCAAAATTTGACCGGTTGTCAGCCGACACAAATATAATTACACTTTCTTACTACTCAAAATATAAATATAGCAAGGGCAAGAAAGGATCGATCCCACAGAGAGGTCTAGGTTGTCAAATTGTTTCGATTCCCTATAAATAACACCGGTAGTTTTGTGATTGTTATATACTAAAATAAAATAAAAACAAATAAAGAAATAAGCAAACAAGTAATCAAGTCAAGGATGAGAAAGTATTGGTCATGGTTTTCGTCTTCAATCACAAACATGTTTTCAACACAATAACTAGAATTGATATTTTAATCTCAACTTTTATCAAAGACCCTAGAATACCTTGATCGCAAGAATATCCCGCAAATCTCCTCATGTCATCAACAAACACATTAAAAGATGCGAATATGAATTCTATCTAAAGGAACAACCTAACGTGTAAAAGCACTAATCAAGTTTAATTCCCTAGATGCATTAGGTTCTATGAAATCAGGCCAATCAAAGCAATCGAACGTGGAAAGCGCACTAATCCGATTTAACAAAGGTTATGTTTCACATATGATCATAAGAATATATCACTACAAACTATAATCATATTTATGCTACTTGTAATCGAGAATCTATCACTTTTGCGTATAATAAATCCTAATCTAGCAAGAGAGATGAAAACAAACTCAATCGATTCGCGACGCGACTAAATAGCATTCAACTCATGTAACAATATTAATGGTGAATCATAAACGATAATATGGAGACAAAACTAATTTATTGAATTAAAACCCATGTTTGGAAATCCAACTTATTCCATAACCAATAATAAAAACTCTAGCTCATATTCATGGAGTTCATAACAAGAAGAAAGAGAAAAGACTTCATGGTTCTAAACCCTAGAATAAAGTAGAGGCCAAAAAGAATATAGAAAAGATAATAGATAATCAAAAGATCAAAGATAGATGTGTTTTGAGAAAGTCTTCTCTTTTATAGCTCTACTCCTTCCAAAATTAGGTTTTGTCTTCAAAGTCCATTAGTTAGAAGTCCACCAAGCCCACAAGTGAGAGAAACCCGTGTAGAAATTCTGTCCCAAAAACGCTCGCCGAAAACTCGGGATTATGGCGGAATCCGTACTGGAAAGTCATTAGGAAAACTATTTCAGGTGACCGGCAAAATCAAACCGGTCACCGGTCAACGGGTCGGAACGGTCGGGTCAAATCGGTCAACTCAGTCCAGATCACTGAGTCAAACCGGGTCAGATCATTGAGTCAGGGTGATTGGGATTAGTTGCCAGGCATGAGCCAATTGGACTGGCCTGAGTTATGCTGCACAATGATTGTGCTTCAAAGCTCAGTCCAGCCATGATGGCTATTCATCTTATACTCTGGCCTGCAATTAAGCTCAAATTCCTCCATACATCAAAGCTACTTTAAACCACCAGCAACTACATCTTCTTGAGCCCCTGCTTCTCACATTTGCTTCTTCACAAACATTTCAAAGACAAATCGATCACGGCCTACATCACGACTACGGCAACCAAAAGTACCAGTTCATTGCTGCACATTCCATTCCTTGGCGACTCTCGATTTCAGTACCAACGAGAACCAAGCCACGTAAACTGCAGCTCGACTCTGCTAATTCCCAACATAACTCCAGCTCTTGACCTGCAACTCTAGCAATAGCAGCCCAGCTGCAAAATACAGCACATCCATCTCCTGCTTTAATTCTCCAGCTGCATACAACAGCAAGACCACCCTGCTATTCCTGCAATTCCCTGCAGCTCACTGCTCTTCATCTCATTCTGCCAAAACCACACTAATCCCTGAGTTCCACACTCCTTCAGCTGCAATGCAACCTTCCCATTATAACCACCAGAACTGCCATTATGCTTCACTTCTCCACCTGTAGCTTCATTCAAGCATCACAAGCATCATTCATCCATAGCCACCGATTCTCCACCGTGACCGCAACTCAGTTCCTATTCCATCTATTGCCGACTTCTCCCAAACCAACATGCTCAGCTCTTCTTGCAATTTCAACTTCATATACTCAATTCGCGACTTCTGACCTTCAACTTCTTCTTTGTCTTGCACTAGGCCTGTGCTTGCAGCAACACATCCAATTTCATTTTAATAACCTGTATTGCTTCCCTGTAACTCCAACAACAAGCCATATGCAAGCCATCAACACAATCAATCATCCAACACAAGTTTCCACCCGTAGTTTGAACTCACAAACATCACCACCAATCAAGTTCTCGGTTTCAACGGATCATAACTCCCATCACTAACATCAATTCTAGCCTTGCTCGCCATTGCTTCACTGCCATTACTCGACTCAACTCAACCTGCTCCATTGCTTCGCTCATTAGTAACTTCAGCTCTTGCTCATTCCATCTGCACAAGACCAAGCTTCTCTAGTCCATAACACCACAGTCAATTCCTAGCTTGACCCAGACTCTACACAACCACCATCTCGGACCAACTTTCCCTCTCTTCCTGAGACCAACATCACTGCATTCCTGCCTCCATTGCACAGCTTCAGCATCAGGAACCAGCTTCAGTTCAGTTCAATTCCATCCTTGCCTTGTCATTGCATAAATTCCAGCTCACCACAAGCACCATCTTACCAACACAAGAACCCATCTGCTCATTCAACACCAATTGCATAACAGCTTCACCAGTGCCTTTAACACCTGCAATTCTTCACACCATCCATCCATCTGCTTTAACATCAGTAAGCACACACAATTCCTGCAACACATAGCTTCCTAGGCCTCAACTCCACCATCTTCATAATCTTGTTCTTCTCTCAATCGGATAGCAGCACTTCAACCACAAACCCTCACTGAACTACTCCTGTTCTACAACAATCATCCACCTCTATGGACAGATAAGAGCTGGAACAAACCCCAGCAAACCCTAACTTGAACTACTTCACCAGACCATCACCAGGAACGAATTCATCCCCTCAATCTTCTAATCAATCTCGATCTGAAGCTTCACCAACCCATCTTCAATTTCGTTCTTCAATCCACAAGACAGCAGCATCTGGTTCTTCAAATCCTTCTCTGAATCTCTCCAATAACAGCACCCCATCTTCATCTCCTTTAAAATCAACTCAAAACCCATCAGAACCACCATTCAATCGAGAACAACAACATCAAACTTGAAAGCCCTGATAACCTCTACTAATTCAGTCACTTAGCATCTCTCGATCAACAGCAGCATTCTTTCCTCTCATCAGGTGAACAATGGTCGAAATAGATAAGAAATGAGAACCTCTCAAGATGTAGGGTTTGGATAACAGGTTCGGGTCGGGTCCGGATCTGGGTGTTACTATGGGCCTGATCCTTTAGCATTTCCTTATAAACACAACACAGGCTATCCCTTAACCGTGCGCTGGCTGTCTTTAATACTCCTCCAAAACAGAGTTGCCCCTTAACCTTTGCTAGGCTCCAAATAGTGTTCTCCAGAGAAATGACAATTACGCACTTTTTTGCTCAAACTGGGTGATTTCTGCTTCTTTTCCTCCGTGCGACTCCAGAGTATCTAATAACTCAAAAACACCCGTAAAGTACATAATTCACAAGAAAAATAGCAAAGAAAGCGTAACTACTATATAGTAAATTAGATGTTTTAGACACCTATCAGCGACCAGAATTGGGAAATTGAGAAACATATAAAAAGGGAGGGTTCTATTCTATCAAGGGGATCTTATCTATTCTTCTACTTTTGGTTCTAGGGATGAAAGATTTTCTTTTTCTTCTTATTATGAACTCCATGAATATGAGTACCTAGTTTTCTTTTGGTTATGGATTAATTGGATTTCACATAACATGGTTCTTTGATTCAATATATTAGTTTTGTCTCGTATTCATCGTTCATGATTCTCTGAAAATATAGTTGTATGATTGACGTATTACAACATGATGGATTGTTTGTTCTGTCAAGTTTCAAATTGGTAGAACTTGTAATCACATCTATTGCTAGTTTAGGGTTAATCATCGAGCGATAATCCTTGAACACAAGTAGCATAAATATGATTCTAGGTTGTAGTGATATATCCTTGTATTCATATGTGAACCATGACCTTAATTTGTTCGAATTGTATGCGCAATGTATTTCAATTGCATTGATTAGCCTAATTTTATGAATCTTAATGCTCCATGGGAATTGAACTTAATTAGCGCAAGGCGTTAGGTTATTCTTTTGGTAGAATTCATACTTGCATCGTTTTACATGTATGTGTGATGAAATTGCAGGATATTCTTTCGACTAGATATCTTAGGGCTTTTGATAATGAGAGATTAAATATCAATTATAATTATTAAGACAAGAACATGTTTGTGATTGAAAACGAAATCCTTGACCAATACTTTCACCTTATTTATATTGTTTACTTTTCTTTGTTTTGCTTTTATTTTATTTATTATATAAAAAAAAAATCAGAAAACCCCCCATTGTTTTATATAGGAAACCGGAAAATATTGAAAACTTAGTCCTCTCTGTGGGAACGATCCTTTCTTGCCCTTGCTTCATTATATATTTTGAGTAGTAAGAAAGTGTAATTATTTTCGACGCCTACGACAGCGATCATTAAGGCAGAAACGGACGAAGAATGATTGCAAGGTTTGATAGAGGACCATGATATACAAGAGGTGAGTAATTCAATTGAGTTTTTCAAGGATGAAGAGGATTCCGTGATACAAGAGATTGTGCAAGGTTTGTCTAACCCGTTGCCTATTGTTTCTTCTCCTTTACCTCTTATTGGTTTGAATGTATATGCTTCGAGAATATTGTTGAATAACTTTGTTTCTTGATATCCTCCATTAGAGATACTTGATTCTCATACTACATAGGTTTTGAAACAAGAAACCGTGGTAGTCCCTGACTTCTATATTCTTTATACACTTCCAAGTGTGGACAAGAATAAGTGTGCGGGAAACTTTTATCGGTTGATAGCTTCGTTTCTGTTTTATATTACTAATATTTGTGTGAAGCTAGTGTTTGCAAAACAGGTTCTATGGAAGTATCCTCAACTTTTCAGGTTATTGGTGTATGGGGAATCGATCTTTCAAGTCGGGCTGACGACTTTAAACCAAGCGCTGCATGGGAGGCAACCCATACGATGAGTATTTCTTGTCTTGTTTTTATCTTTTTCTTGTCTTGTATTTATTTTTTCTGATTCCTTGTCGCATATCATTATAAGATTTCCCACCTTGACTTTCTTTGGACGATTCAATTTACATTGAGGACAATGTAAAGTTTAAGTGTGGGGGAGTGGTTAAGTATTTGCATTGTAAATTTTTCATAATTTTTCGACTTTTGTGTAAAATAGTGAATAAAAAACTCCAACTTGTGGTTAGTTTAGAGTCACATAGTATACATGTCGCTAAGATTACATCAAGATTCTCATAAGAGTGACTGAACTTAGAGATGACAGAAAACATGATCGGGTTTCTTACTTATATGAGAGTTAAAGTTGGATTTAACCATGCCAGTGGCAAATAAGGTGCAGACTGAATTCGGTATTAGAGTAGTAGTCCCCTATAGTGGAGACTACCCATGTTACATCATGAGAGGCACCGACCTTCAATTCTTTGTACCTGTCTAAATTTATGCTTTTAGAGTGTGTGTCACCGTACGTAAACTCCGGGTAGAATGGTGAGCTACCCAACCTCCCACCAATAGAAGTACTACTTTGATCTCTTGAGTGCTATATTTTGTCAATCATGATGGTGACATCGAATTGCTAACTTACATACCACTTGTAATCTTGTTCGCAGTTAGCACCATCCACTTTATCTCTCTCTACACCAACAGGTCCATAGAAACACCATCATCATCAACAAGAGGAGCATCACAAATTCGAAGTAAAGTTGGAGATGTTCAAGGTTTACAAGCAACAATACAAAAATGAGCAGATTTCAGATTCAAGTATAGCAACAAGACAAGGAGCAAAAATTTTATAAGTTGAAGACTTATGTACAAGAACGAAGATTATCAAGATGAGAATTCAAGAAGTTTATGATATCAAGACATACAAGTTGTGAAGAATCAAGTGGTAAAGTACTTACACCATGGCCTTTGTACTTTTTATTTTTAATTGTATTATATTCTCAAAAGAAAAAAAAAAAACGAGACAGGAGAAAAGTTCATTAGGTTCATCATTAGTTTTATTTTATATTGTTTGTTTTCATTTTGTATTTACTTTATTTATTTTGCATTAAAAAAAAATCATTGCATCATATTTTGGTTTGTTTAGTTCATATTTAGTTTTGTATTCTTTCAATAAAGCCAATGGAAAGAAGGAATATCCATAATGAAGTTTTAAGCAACAAGGAATTAGAGGAAAGAATTACATTGTCAAGATTCTACGAAGTTCAAGAGTTATCATCAAGAGTTGAAGACCGAAGACGAAGATGAAGACACCGATTGAAGACCGAAGACGTTTCTATGGATGCTGTGAGAGTGGTGTTAGATGCATGTCGAACGGATTACGAGGTAAGTAAGCATATTCCCACCTTCGTTAAGTGGTTGATTTCCTTTCTTAGAGATTGTCAGAAAAAATGGTTTTTCAAAATTAATAAAAGATGTGGGTTTTTAAAACAATTTGGAGGGTTTTTGCCTTCCTACCATTCAAGGTGTCGCAGGATTCTCTCTTCATTCCTACCTGGACACATGTGTGACCCATAAAAAGTTGTTTATCATTGAGAGCAACTTCATAAAACCCTTTCTTGTGAGGCAGAGTCGAGACTTTCGATCACTCCGAACCCGAATTTCTTTCGATAAGGGATGGTTATTTCTCTCTCAACTTTTAAGGATGAGATTGTATTCATATATGTGTCTAACTTCTTATGACTAGTGTGCAGAATCTCTATGTCTTCTTAGCGCGTTGGATGCTATCATTTCGGAGAACTAGTAATGTAGTTGCAGGAAATCCCACACTACACCCCTCACTAGAATTTACTCAACTAATCCATTTGAAGATAAATAACTATCTATTTTATTGATTATTTTCTTGAAATGTTTACAAAGGAAGATAGAACAGAGCCAAAGAAATTACAATCACTCTAAATTTTCTCT
Source organism: Papaver armeniacum (assembly GCA_023531295.1). NCBI lineage: Eukaryota > Viridiplantae > Streptophyta > Magnoliopsida > Ranunculales > Papaveraceae > Papaver > Papaver armeniacum. Next base: position 176,887 of record JAJJWW010012491.1, read on the forward strand.
CTCCTAATGACTTGCTTCACAATTCAAAAAGAACTCTCTTCCAACAGACTTACTCAACCCTTTATATAGGGTATTACATAGTGGATGACAGCTAAGCTATCCTTTATTTTGGGAATGACTCGCGAAGTATCGCAAGTGTATGAATGTTCGTCTTCGCGACACTCCTAAATCTCGCCAAATCTTCACACTTTTCTCATGTTCTGGCTGTCGTCATCCATTGCGTCATTAATTATACTTCCTTGCGACACCTTCGCAATACTGTCGTTTATTAATCTCGCGAGATATTGATGCTGCGATATTCTGATCCTACATCTTGCCTCTTCTCATGTCTTCTCTGCGAAGGAGATAATGTCATGAGAATCAATATTTTGAAATGCCGCGATCGTTTATTTTCCACCAAATTTTTTGTCAGCAAGATTCCGTGAATTTAGGAATGACCGTTTACACGTGTCTAAAATTACCCTTTTTACCGGTACTTTTTAATGCTATTTTATTGCCACCAATATATCAGTGTGAAAGTGGTGGCAAGTTGGCAAGAAAATGGGATGGACCTTATATCATTAAGGAAATAGTTGGCACAGGGGCATATAGATTAATGGATCCTAAAGGCAAAGATGTAGGACAAAGATTGAATAGACCATGGAATAGGTTGTATCTCAAGAAGTATTACCCATAAAAGATGGATGAAATGAAATGAATTTGGATGAAATTTTTTTGTGACAGAATGATTGCGAAGTTGAATAAAATAGAGAAAGATTGTGCGAACATCTCGCAAACAATACATTACCGAAAATGAATGATTGAATAAATTGACAAAATGATAGAGTGAGTGAATGGGACGAACCTTTATGGCGTACACCCTAGTTCGCGAATGATATTTCGTAAGAGGCAAATGTAAGACCTAAAGTGCGTCATATAAGGGGGTATCTCTTGACATGGCTAAGGGGAAAGGTTACACCGCTCCTGGAACCTGGGTCATGGAGATTTGGGGCCCATGAAAGCCTATCCGGAGAGATACCTTGGATTTCCAACTATATATATAAGGTTATACCGGTTGGACGCCCTAGGGTCTCTTCCAAGGAGTCGAGTGTATGCTCAAGGCGCCGAGGTACACGGTTGAGCCAAGAGTGCCCGGGGCATTTGAAGTGTCTCGGCCATTCTTGGCAAGTCTTGGTATCTGCTGCACTCGGCCCGAAGAAAACTCCACTTAGGGTGCAGTCTCGTAACCATAAACCATATAGGTATAAGGGATAAGAGACTGCGAAAACAACTGGTTGTTGTTAAGACCGGATGGGAGGAGCTAGTCTTGTATGGCCGATGTACGCCTCCTTGAAGGGGCAACCAGGGAGAAGATAAGGGCGGCACCCTCCATTAGGGAGCTGATAAGTGTCAAAAGACGCAAATGTCATGAGGCTTTATTTTCGCAAGGAAATTTAGGCTTGTCATATTTGTGCGATGATCCTGAAGAGGCAATAATACTAACGCAAGGATAAGACGAGATCAATGGGTTTTTACATGAAAATGATAAGACGACAATGTCATGGGGTTTTACATTCGCAAGAATATTTAAGCCTGTCATATTGTCGCAAGAAAAATATCCTGCAGAGGCAAAAATACTTGAGAAATGATAAGACAAGATCAATGGGTCATTACATGAGAAATGTAAAGACGTCCTGCGATTTTGTCGCAACGAGGGGTGGCGAAATAAGACCTTTAATTAGGAAGGCAGAATAAGACCACACGAAAAATGTAAGCGAACATGCTTGCGAGATTAAAATTGCAAATTATTAAATGAGAAAGAAAGAGAAAATAAGGGAATTAACCAATAAGGGGTTTAATCTTTCTTATCAAAAAGAATACTTCCACAGAAATTGAAAAGCATCCTATGCAAAAAGTCATACAGATAAAGAGATTGGAAGATGTAAAATTACAAAAAAAAGCTTAATTTTCTACATCGTTTTTCTCAACAACAGGAGATGATAAATGTTCTTCAACAATTTTATCAGCTTCACCTTCGCCAGTTGGAGGGTTCTCATCAGAAATTCCTTCATTTGGATTCTTATTGACAATTTCATCGTTGGCGAAATCCTCGCAACTTTCATAATCATAATCACTATCAGGAGAGTTAGGAACATCATCATCTTCAACTTCCAAAGGTTCAATAGAGATGGGGTCAAGAGATTTAGAAAGTAAGATGTTATTCACAACAACTCCAGCTTTGAGATGGAATTGACGAAGGAGTGCCTTCTGATGATTCCTACTCTGGATATCTTTGATATGGTTAAGATAATTAAGCTTTCTTGCGGCTCGATCATGAGAATGGGCAAGAGTAGCCACAAGTGTTGCATTTTCCTTGCGAAGTTTGGCATGGGCGGATTCCAAAGTAGAAAGAGAGGATCGAAGATCTTTCTCAGATTCTGTGAAAATAAAGAAGAACAACAGAATTATAAGTAAAAGAAAATTATTTATCAACAAGAAAGAGATGGATGAGGCAGTCAAATTTTATGACTACCTTCCTTTTGCGAGATAAGATGTTGGGTCAAGGCCAAGAAACTATTCTCCAAATGATCCATGGCATTATCAAAACCATCCCCGACAAAACCCTTTAACCGAGAACGCAAGCTTTTTTCATTAGAAATCAATAAATTATTTTCCTTCGCAAGGGAAGAATGAGATTCTTTTAACTTGGTATATTCATCCTTGAGCTGGTTGATTTTCACACTTAGAGTTATTCTACCCTGAATAAGCTTATCTCTTTCGGCAGTGGTTTCTTTGAGTGTATTTCTCAATGAGAAGATAGATTGTTCATGCTCTTTAAGTACTTTTTGACAAACATCAAGCTGTTGCGAGGATATCGCCACCTTATTCAACAAAGCTCGTTTCTCTTGAGACAAAGTTCCATTTTCATCTGATAAGGTTTCCAACTCCAAATTAGATTTAGTCAAAGAATATGAGAGATGCGACAATTCGTTACTTAATAACTCTTGCTTCTGAACTAAGTAAGCATTTTCTTGGGTAAGATTATTTATCTGGTCAACAAAATATGTATGAAGGTTATTTAATCGGTTATATTGCTCCATCCAAGCATCTCTTTCCATTCGAGTTTCTTCCACGATAGATTCCAATTGGTATATCTCCATCTTACGTTTCTGATTCAAAGCTTGAAAGGCGAACAGAGTCTTCAAAAAAAAAAAAAAAGGAGGAAATGATACCTTTTAATTCTTCATTCTTCCTGTGAAGATTATCACGATCCAGCAAGGTATTATGAAGGCTACTCTTCAAGGTCTTAACTTCTTGTTCCAAAGACACTCGCGACATTGTGTCAGAACCAAAATATTTACTCAGAGATTCACAAACGCTAGACCTGATAGGATCAGTGGAGATCTTCTTAACATCACTCATGATGTCTGATAGGACTTTGAAAGCTACATCTATTCCTTCCAAGGTTTCTTTGGAAAGAGAGATAGATTCAGAAGAAGAAGAAATGATGGAGGAAAAGGGAAAAGTTGAATCATCCTTAGTCATAAGAATGCCAGTCGAAGGAACTTGATCAACAAGTGGAGACGGGATAGAGGTATTAAGAGTAAAAGTGGAGAGAGGTTCATTTTGAAGAATTTCATTAACGGAAAATTCAGGGATTGGTTTATCATGCGAGGTCATCGCAAGAGAAGATGGGTTATCCTGAGAAGAAGGAATTGGTTTATCTCGCGAAGAAGTCGCTAGAGAAGATGAATTACCTTGCGAAGATGTTGCAGGAGAAGTAGTAAGCTTGAACCCAGGAAAGGAAACAGCAGGTGCGACAGGTTTAGAATGGCGAGGTTTCTTGGGAGATATATCAGCATTTTTGTCATCCTGCGAATTACAAGTTAAATAAGAAACAGAGGCAACAATATTGTTATTAAAAGAGTAAATGTTTCTTAAATACCTTGTTATTCGCAGGCTTTCTCTTAGAAGCAAAGGATTTCGGCTGCGAGCCCATGGAAATGTTAGGGTTTGCAACGGTGAACTTGGTGCTAGATTTGTTCTTGCTAAAATAAAAATGGCAGGAGAGTCAAAAAAAAGGAGCAGTATTAGAATAAAACAACTTTATCAGGAAAGATCAATCATAAAATGATCAAATTCAGCAAAATTCACAAACCTTGATGCCATAGAAACAGTAGCAGAAGAATGATAGTAGAGAAATGATAAAGAAGATGATGAAGAGAAAGAGAGAAAAAAAGTTGCAGACAATGAAGAAGATTAAGTAAAAGAAAAGAGAAACCGGATAATGAATTATCCTTTAAATAGACAGGAAAAGAGTAACCGGATAACATTAAAAGTGCCGGTAAAAAGGGTAATTTTAGACACGTGTAAACGGTCATTCCTAAATTCACGGAATCTTGTTGACAAAATATTTGGTGGAAAACAAACGATCGCGGCATTTCAAAACATTGGTTCTCATGACATTTTCTTCTTCGCAGAGAAGACATGAAAAGAGGCAAGATGTAGGATCAGAATATCGCAACATTAATATCTCGCGAGATTAATAAACGACAGTATTGCGAAGACGTCGCTGGGGAATAATATAAATGACGCAATGGATGACGACAGCCAGAACATGAGAAAGGTGTGAAGATTTGGCGAGATTTAGGAGTGTCGCGAAGACGAACACTTATACACTTGCGATACTTCGCGAGTCATTCCCGAAAATAAAGGACAGCTTAGCTGTCATCCACTATGTAATACCCTATATAAAGGGCTGAGTAAGTCTGTTGTAGGGAGAGTTCTTTTTGAATTGTTAAGCAAGTCATTAGGAGAGAGAAAATTTAGAGTGATTGTAATTTCTTTAGCTCTGTTCTATCTTCCTCTGTAAACATTTCAAGAAAATAATCAATAAAATCTATAGTTATTCATCTTCAAATGGATTAGTTGAGTAAATTCTAGTGAGGGGTGTAGTGTTGGATTTCCTGCAACTACATTGAGATTGATACTCACCATTGAAATCAACATCATCAGCATCATAATCAGTTGGAGTATCCACAGGTGAAAAAGCGGGGGTACAACAACCACACCCAATATTTTGCTTAGCAATTTGTATGGACAAACTCCAATATACTTTCTAGAGAATCAACTAGACAGCTAGACTCAATCTAGAGAAAAGTATATCGAGGAGTTAATATCTCTCTCACTTGATTTGATCTTTACTCAAGCAAATAGAAATCTGCGAGTCTTTATCAAATACAAGGAGATAACTTGGATGCTACCAAAGACCAATATCCAAGTGTCAATCAATTTAAATCAACAACCAAAAGGTCGGATATTCTAATTGATTGAACAACGCATAATATGTGATATTTCAATTACATAATAACAAAATATAATACGGAATAGAAATAACATAGACACCACAATTTTGTTAACGAGGAAACCGCAAATGCAGAAAAACCCCGGGACCTAGTCCAGATTGAACACACATTGTATTAAGCCGCTACATACACTAGCCTACTTCAAACTAACTTCGGTCTGGACTGTAGTTGAACCCCAATCAATCTCACACTGATCCAAGGTACAGTTATGCTCCTACGTCTCTGATCCCAGCAGGATGCCACGTACTTGATTCTCTTAGCTGATCTCACCCACAACTAAGAGTTTCTACGACCCAAAGTCGAAGACTTTAATAAACAAATCTGTATCACACAGAAAAGTCTACGGTAATAGATAAATCCGTCTCCCACGAATATACCTACGAGTTTTTCCGTCTCCCACGAATATACCTACGAGTTTTGTTCCGTCTTTTGATAAATCAAGATGAACGGGAACCAATCGATAAACCAGACTTATATTCCCGAAGAACAGCCTAGTTGTAAGGACCTTCAAGCTCGTCAACGCTATTAGACTGGTCAAGAGATGACTTACCCGCTAATTACTCGAATATTGAACACAAACTTTGATTAATATGAATTAATATAACATCATTCTAGATACGAAATTAGTACTACTGGATATATCTCGAAAAGTTATGCAAGATGAACTACTTGAATGTGTCATTCAGATACCGGGCAAAGAAGATATCACTAGATTAGTACAAGGGCAAAATCATCATTTCCCGGATAAACACTTCAAGGCAACTTAGACACGTTGTGGTGGCCTTATCGAAGCAAGTGGGTTTCCTAGTATTTTCTTTGGTCTTATCTCATAACCGATCGTGGAGGAACTCATTTCTTTTCTTTCTTCTTCCTTCTTCTCCCCTGCTCCCCTGTTCATTCTTCTTTTCTTTTTATCTCGATTTTAAGCCGACGAAGCGAGCTTGGATTGATGTGGGTGATTTGTAGAAGCTTTTAGTTGTATCGATGGAGAAGGAGATGGTGTTGAAGTTAATTGAGAACCAGGAGAAGAGATTTGATGTTACTGTAAGTTGAATTTAGGGGTTTATTTGGGAAATAAGTAGATGAATCAGAGGAAATAAGAGAAGGGTATTATCGATTCAAGGCTGCAGTGTACTCAAACAAAGAAGAAGATGATTTGGCAGATGATTTTGGAATTAGGGTTACGGGTTCATAAGAAGAATTCATAGAAGATTAGAAGATGAAATTGATATTCTATAACGATGATTAGAGATGGATATAACGTGAATTAAAGTATTGATTGGATCTGAAGTTTATTTGGTGGTTGATTTGCAAGCTTTAGTGAAGCTGGAAGTGAACTAGAGTTTCAGTAGAATCAATCCAGTGAATTGGAAATTCAGAGGATGTTAAAGCTTGGTTGAAGTTGCAGGTGGAGAAGTGATATTGATACTTAATTCTAGATTGATTGAAGTTAGAAGGGTGTTTAGGATGTTACAGGGGGAATGAATATTTCAGTGTTAAAATAGGAATTGTAGACAGTGACGGAGTCAGAGTTTTTCCCGACTGGGGGCAAATTCTTATGGTAAAAATATGTACATACTGGCTGGTATGCAACCGGAGGCCGCTCGATTTTTTTTTTTTTGGCATTTTTATTAACTTTTTTAGTACTAACTAAACGAAAATCAAATCATAAAATATTTTAGTTAAATTAGATATACTAATTTAGATCGTTTTTTTATTTTTACGTCACACATTTGATTTATTTGTATTGATTTCATGTGAGTTTTATAATTTTTACCCCATTAAAAATAAATTTTCAATTTTATAGAGCATATTTTCCCCCATAAAACATGTAATTACAAAATTTATAAGCCTATATTTGTGGGATTTCAGAATCAAGTGGGGTCGGCGGACCCCATTTGTCCCTACATCCCTCCGTCCCTAATTGTAGATGGGGTTATTGTTGAGATTCAGGTGTGTGTGTAAGAGTTGATTGGATTGGTGTTATTGTTGCTATTGTGAGTATTACAGGTGGTGGTGGTGAAGTTATCTTCCCCCTTTTAAGGCAAGCTTAATTGAAATCCTTACTCCTTTTTTGGTTCACCAAACGGAAAATGGTTCACCAAACGGTTTAAGGACTAATATGTTAACAAAATAGGGACTGTTTAGTTTAGGAATATAAATAAGGACAGAAATGCTTAACAGAATATGGACTTAAAAATAATAATATATAAAATCGTTTATTTACAAAAATGCCATTTTTATAAAAATAAAGATAAATATTTTAAAACTTTGTATCTTCTAAATGGTACGTCGTATTTTCGTGAAATTTATATATTTGGAAAGCTCTTTCAATCACCTACGCAACGAGCATAAACAACCGTATCAAATTTTTACTTTTTAATATATTTATAGTTCTCCGAAAAGATAGCTATAATTTAAAGGTAAATTGAAAGAGTTTATGTACTTTTTATATGTTGCATATATAATGCTCAAATACTTCACTTGATATACTATAAAATTACTCAGAAAAGTCTATAGATTTTAGTTTCGATACGAAAGATTACCTCCGTTTCATTAAAAGTGATACTTTAATTTTTTTTTTTCTTTCCATTTTTACCTAATATTAGGCTAAATTAAAAAGTAAAATGAAGGTACCGCATTTCATAAATAGAATGAAAAATTAATGTTGTCGGCGTGCATCGCACGTGCTCACTACTTGTCTATGTAGGTGGAGTTGATAACAAGAGATTGGTGCTGGTGGTTTTGTTTGTATGGCATTGGTGATGCTAAGGCAAAGGTTGTGGTAGTTCTGTAGCTATAGGTGATGTTTAGGATTGTGAGAATGGGTTTGTTAGAGATTAGTGAATGGTGGTAGAGGTGCTGGTGTTAAAGCACATAGGGTTGGCAGTGATGTTGAAGTTCAAGGGATGTGAATAAAACTATGATATGAAGAAGAAAGTTTAGGGTTATGGAAGGTGGTAGTGATTAACTGAAGTTATAAGTATTTTAGGATTGTTGTTTGTTAATTGGTTGCCTTGAGATACAACTATGATTGTTGGAATTTGCGTTTACTTGAAGCGATTTGAAGGAAAAATTCATCATTGTAATAATCCTTGGTTTTAATTGGTGAAAGTTATTGGAGTTGGATAATTGTGTTGTTATTGGAATTGGGAGTGTCCCTCAGTGAAGGAATGTTCTTCTTCTTCATCATTCCGCAAGTTTGTATCTTGATTAATTTTGAGATGATGAAGAGGTGTAGATTGGTTGGTCGCAAGATGATTTCTTGGCTGATTTTTAGAGATGTATTGTTGGTGGTTTGTTACCGGGGAGATCGGTTGGTGTTGTTTGTATTGGCTCAATTGTGTACATAGAATTACACTTAGAAATTAAAGCGGTGGTGGTGGGTAATACATAGTGGATTGAGGATGGTTGAATTGGTAGTTGATTTTGAGTTGTATGTCGGAGGTGAACTCGAGTTGGATAATTGTGTTGTTATTGGTAATGGGTGCAGATGAGGATTGTGTTAGATATGAGTATGTGTCGTGATGATGTCAAGTTGGTTATGGTGTTTATTCTATTGCAGTTGGTGTTGTTCAGCTGGGAATTATTGTTTGATTTGATTCAATAGTAGTGAGGTTGGCGTGCTATTACTGGAATGGTGTTCTCAAGCCAGATGTATTATGGAATCGGAGTTGTAATGAGTTTGTTGTGGCTATAGGAAGTATAAGTGTAGAAAGAGTCTTGCCTAAAGCGGCTATTGCAGGTAAGCGTAGTTTATATTTGTAATTGAAATTCAAAGTTTGTTTATGAATAAATGTATAATTTTAGTTTAGTAGTTTGAAGTGTTAATGAAGTAGAGTTGGAAATGAAGCTATGGCAGGGAGGAATGTTTCTCAGTTGAGCCTAGTTTAGTGTGTTGAGTCTGGTGATGCATCATTATGGTGCAGTTCATCTTTTGGCCTTTGCAAAGGCTTTGGCCTTGAGTTAGTTTAGCTGACTCATTCATTCTATCTCGGTGTATCTGATCGAGTTAACTCGTTAACTAGACTTGACTGCACTCGACTCAGTGAATCTTGACTGAGTTGTCTGCTTTGACCGAGTTAACCATTTGACAAGGACATTGACCATTGACTGGACATTGACTGTTAGTTGACCTGTGACCGTTATTTGATTCAGTTGGACCAGGCCTTGAACTATTGGGCCGAGTTTAGTCAACTTGGGCTTAGAGTTAGTTTCCTTAGTTTGATTTATAGCTGGACCTCTTATGGTCCCAATTAGACTTTGACTTCTTCTACAAATTTGTAGATGTTCATAAGACTTAGCTAATCGACTATAAAATCAATCTAATTGAATTAGTAAACCTTGGCTATGCTAAGATAGAGAATGATAAGCTATAAATCCATAATCGGCTTAGAACTATTAGATAGATTTGTATGATTCTTGTGTGTGCCATTTTGGCTAGATTCTTAGAGTTCTTGTGTGATTAATAGTTAGTCTTTATTAACAACGATCGACTCAAAGGATGAACCAGTGGACCGTGGATCTCGAGGTAGGCGTGGCTTGTCATCAAAAGGGGTGGGAATTTACATTTAACTCTTTTGTGATTATTGTTGTTTTCTCTTACCAAAATTTATGTTTAACAAATTCATGCATTATTTGAATGTGTATTCCTTGCATTGTTTAGTTTTTAAATTCCGAAAGTTCTATTATCCCTTTTAATCTTTCCATTGATTGGAAAGGATCTGCAATGTTCTGTTTGTCTTCATGAATTGTTTGGGAAATAAGAATTTCCATTTGATTGTTTGGAAATGAGAATTTCCATCTGTCGAGCTTTTATTATCTAGGTGCAGGGCGAGTTCACCATATTATTATCTAGGTGCGGGACGAGTCACCATATTATACATTGTTTGGAAGGAGTTAGTTCCATATACATGATTGTTTACCTCTTTAGTGTTAGGGAAAACATGAATTGTTTTCAAATCATTTCCAATAATTACATGAAAGTTAAATGTTATTCCTACTGGGCACCCCTTTTAGGGATGATGTGCTCACCCATTCCCACTTTCAGTTTCAGAGGCAGACCAGAGTTGCGCAGCGAAAGCTTCAAGGGTTGATTTCGTTGGTTGGTTAATTTTTACTATGTTTATTATATTGCATATTGTATTTGTAAACCAATGTCTATTATATATGTATCATTCAAGAGAAGTTCTTGTATATATATATATTTCTGAGCGGGGCTAGTTTTGGGTTAAGTTTTGTAACATATTCCTTAATTGAATGTTTAAGTAAATGATTTAGTTTTTAATGCCGCTTATTTAGTTAATCTCTTGGATTAGTCAGCTGCTAGCTTAGGGGGCGCTACAAGTTGGTATCAGATCTCATCATTAGATCTTACATGGGAAAAGATAGGAATAGCCAGTGCCAGTTAGTGAAATAGATTAGTTTAGGACTGGGTTGGGTTGTGAGATAAATCTTAATCACTAAAAGTTATCAATAATAAAAAGATTTATTTGATTGGTTGATTTGTTTTTTTGGTTATTAGTGTGTGCAATGAAGTAAAATTGTAGGGTACACCAATGACTTTTGCTAATAAAGATTATAGAATAATTAGTCTAAAAAGTGCAATCACATAGACAATTCAATTTGATAAGTTTTGAAAATCACATATCAATTATTGAGTGCTTTGACTTATACGTAGAGTCAACAATAATATTACATAAATGTTAACAATTTTTTTTTTTGGGATTCAATAATTTTTGAAAGAGTAGTTGAATAATAGCTCAAACATGAATGTTAATAATAAAAATATTATAATGATCATTATAGATAATAATAATAGTAATAGTAACTTTGATAAAATAATGTTAGTATTTCCTTTAACTAAATTTCATTAAAGATACAGAAATAATTAATAGTGATTAAATAATTATTAAAGATCTATTTCTAATAACGAAAAATAATTAACAAAGTAAATTAATCACAAATTAGGAAGAGATATTTTACTTTTACACTAGACGGTTAATATATATACTCATTAGGCGTTAAACGTAAAAGGGTGAAGATATGATGTAGAAAATTAGAAGACTTAACTTGTTAGTAATCTTGTACCATAATTATCTTTAGTTTATAACGAATAATCCAATAAATCTCCAACATGAAGCAAATATACATGAAATAGTAATAATAGTATTCAGATGCTTAGTGTAATATTAGAATTAAAAGAAAATAATTTTGTATATTAATAGGATCCTTCTTCCTAAATAGATTTAATCATCTTTTGAAATGAAAAAATTAGTATGACGAACTTAAACTGTTAGAATTTAAATTAGTATTGTGTTGAGCATAATTTGAATCAAAATTTCATTAACAAGTATTTATATGACCTCATGTTCTTAATCCTACCAAATAAGTTTTATATTAACTATCTGGTTTAAACGCAAAACATATATTATTATTATTTTTAAATTATTATTTTTTTAGTTAACTTTGCAAAACTTAATCGTAGATAAACACTAATAATTCTCCATAGTTATTTAATCCTAGTCATTATTTAATCTTATACCCTGATTATCTTTAGTTCAAAAAAATGATTAACTAAATCACTAAATTATAGACATGAAGTGATATTTATAGTACTAGAATACTTAGTACGAAGTTAGACTTAAAGGAGAATAATTTGCCTAGGAATAAGATACTTATTATTAATACCAAAATCTGAAGACTATTAAGACATATTAAAATTTTATGCAGATTCAAAATTTAAATCATATTTCATCAATGCCAATATTTAACAAGATATAATATACAGATTCATAATGAATAAATAAAATCTATTATATCAATATTCACATGAATGTATAATTGTATTTAAAATATTAAGGTTTATTGTACCAACTGGACTATTAAACTAAGAATAATGAAAATGATAATTTAATTAAGACAATAATTTTTGATAAGATAAGAAAATAATAATACTATATAATGCTAATTACTATAAAATTTCGAGTTATGTAGATATCATTTGGATAATAATTATTGGATAGTAATAGCAAAATGTAAGTTTTATTAATTGTACATCTCTCAAGGATTACTTTACAATAATATAAATTCAAGGAAATAAAGTTAGATAAAATCAAATCTAGTATTAATAATAAAATTAAACTTGGCATTATGATTAATTACGAATAAATTTTATCGGTCTAAGAAATAAGAAATAAATGTAATAATAATATTAAAATATTAATACCAGACCACTATGAAAAATTGTTAGCGGTTATTTACTTATATCAAGTCACGTAATGAAATAAACAAATAGATGCATTGAAAATAATAATAATAACATTTGGATAACGGTTATAACATTAAGTAATTCTTAAATAGTGCATAAATTTAAAATAATTAGTTATAATAATATAGTTTCATTTGGAACTAAAATTCGATTTGTTAAATAAATAATAATGATGATAAATAAAAATAAAATCAAATAAATTTTGATGATTAGTGTGAAATAGAAGAAGACATAAAAGTAGAGGAGAAGAAGAGACAAAGTAAAGGGAGAAAGAAGAAGAGTTCTCATTAGATGTGTATTGTAAACAAACAGTAGAGCCTCTATTTATAGGGCTAGACACAAGGGCATCCCAGTAATAAACGAGATTTACCCTAGATATTCTTAACATAATTACACGTTTATAACACTCCCCCTGATGACATTGTGTCTAAGCTAATTGCCTCGTTAAAACCTTTTCAGGAAATTCCAAAAGGACAAAACCTGATCGAAGGGAAAAGAGTACAATTGAGAAAACTTAGAAAAGATTTGGACACGCAAATGTTGCCTCATTAAAACCTTGACAAGGAAAACCCAATGGGAAAAACCTTGATGAAGGAAAAAGAGTACAACGTGATAGTCCAGTAAAATACCTTCTAATTTGATACTCCCATATGGCTTGCAAATCTTTGAGTCGCAACTTCCCAATTTGATGAACGTATTTCTTGAATGCAGAAGACTCTTGTTCCTTCGTGAAGAAAATTTCTACTTGATTAAGTCTTCTTTTGTGTAAGTCTTCTAACAGTAATTTTCTCGAGTCTCCATGCTTCTTTAAATACATTGACGACTTGTGTCTTGGGTTGCTAGATTCTCGGAGATGATTTGCAGAAATAGTTGATGTAGTCTCTTCAACAAAGTGCCAATATGCAGTTATAGTACCAAAGGTGAGTAAAGTTTGTGATCATACCTTATATGGATCAAAATGATATCCAAATTCATAGGATATGGTTATGTTGATGTGGTCTAACAAAACAAAATGGCCTAGTTAATGGTGGGAATCCACCAAATAACTGAAATTGATTCAACTCCCCCTTGGATGACCACCATGTTGAATTAAATTGTCCCACTAAAACCTTGCCAGTAAAACCCAATGGGAAAAAAATATGGGCGAAGGAAAAAGAGCACAAATATCAACATTCTTGAAAGAAATTTAAACGTCTACGAGATGTTGCCTCGTTAAAACCTTGTCAGGAAAAATCACATGGGACAAAACCTCAAACGAAGGGAAAAGAGTACAACTTTTAACGTTTTATGGATGCTAACCCAACTATATGAGTTTTACAAAAAAACAAGCATCAAAATAATAACTCTAGTCTATCTCAAAGACGAGTTTAAGCCAGCATAAGTTCTATTTGCAGATTTAAGAAAGAAAAGAAAAATAGAACTTATCTTTGCTAAAAAGCGTGGATTTTCGTGTTTTTAAGGACTCCTCAAGAGACCTATAATTAATCAGGATTAAAAACACACAAAAAGGATTGTTAATCCCGACATAATCGAGTCAGTGGTGTCTAAATATAGTTTCAATCCTACAAGGATTAAAAAATTGAATATGTTCCCAACCACGTACGTGTCTTTCAAGGACTACCACGCCAAAGGCATCATGTAAAGAGAACAATTATTGAACCAATCCTAGGGTTTGAGCAAAAATAAAACCCTCAAATCGTTTATACAAACGAACTTATTTCTCCTATAGCGCATTATGACCACACCAACCTCTAAGTAATAGGCTTGGCAATTTTAAGGTGTCAAGTCTTGGATCCAAAATTGCGTTAATCGAGAAATTATAATAATCCAATCTAATATGGATTACATGCCAACCAATCACATATGTCGATTTTCCTCTACAGAGGGGTTAACAACCACCATCTTTTATTATTTCAGTAGCTACTATAAATTAATATTCGACAATGTTAACTAACTATGATCCCACACAATTCTCAAGTATATGCATATTTTGACAAAATTCAGAAATACTAGTACCAGCGCCCGCGGGCATTATAATCTCCCCATCCTCCAGTGAGGAGATATGAAATTTGAGAATGTGGATCTTGTTTTGATAGACTATATTGAAGTTCTATCTGTAGCTTATTCTAAAATGCTACTTTTTGTTATATGTGATTGGATTTGCCTTTTCAAACGGCATAAGTTTATTCGAAAGCAATACGAGATTTTTCACGCCTCTTTAATGGCAACCTTTTTTTGATTTGATCATGACGGGAGAGAAGTGATATAACCTTAAAGTTAATTAATGTTAATCTCTAATAGCATAGAGTCTCCCCCGATTAGGCGGAAATTGTTATCTCATATACGAAAACAAGTTTCGTAGAGTATTATCCGATTAAATCAAGGACATATACTCATAATAATTTCTGGATTTTAACAATACCAGTTGGACTGTAGATAATGACTTTAAAAGTCATAAAAAAAAATATCCAAAAATTGTAGTTTATACAATTTAAACATCAACCACGGATGTTATTGGCTATAGCAAAAACATATAAAATTTGTAAATAAATCTCCAAATAATTGCGCGAATTCTGAGGCAAACGAGATAAAGATTTGGATTGAGATTGAGATTATTGACACGTTATTTTCCAAAAGAAACTAAATTTTAAGATCAATTTAGTCACTACAAGGACTAATGATATAAAGGCTAACAAGCCGGGTGCGCACCCATTGTTCTTTTGTGTCAAACTATATTAATTCCAGCTACAAGTGGAACGGTCCAAATATTGAAGATTATTACGGTGAGGAAAGATAAAAATTGCTCAATATCCCGCGAGAATGTAGCAATTCCATGTTTCGTCGGAATTTGCAATTGAAAATACCATAGCGATATTTTATCCCTTTAGGATCAATAGGGAAAAACCAAATCTAGTTGGCTTATATGTTTCTTTTTAAAAAGATAAAGAAATCATATTATTGAATTTAGAAAAATCCATGGTTTTAGGAAGAAATAGAAACCATCGGTATTGGTAGAAAGAACCAAAACTATATTGGCATCTCATATAACCGTTAGAGAAAACCAACACCAGTTAGTTTGTTCGATTCATGAAAATCGTATCGACGACGAAAAAAAAATGGTGTGTTGTTAGTCATCGCATAGGAATAATCCACTTTGTGGTTAAACACATGGTTTCTTGTAAAGGGATGGAAAACAGATAAAAAATAAAAAAATCACATGATCTTCCTCCAATGGAAGAAGATACCAAACTTTATTAGCCGTATGTTTTTCAACCATGCACGTGTTTAATTGCCGTAAAAATAATTAAATTGCGATAACACCAGATTTTGGTGATTACAGTTTCATTAGACAAATAGAAACTATAAACCATCTTTTGATGGATTATTTTTTTTTCTTTATAATAAAGAGATATTAGAGAAAAGAAGGGAATAAAATATACTCCCAAAATTGATTTTCCATATACTAATATAAACTTATCTCTAGCCCTTTTCTCTTTTTTTTAATATGAGTAGCCCACCATTAAGATTCATAATATGTGAAACCCATAGTTATACTAGTTTACTAAATTATCCTTTCACAATATAGTATCTGATATTTATTTTTTTAGAAAAACCACCATATTATATGGGCGATGAGAAAAAGTCAAATAGCAAAGATATAGGAAAATTCCTCAAATCATGCTACTCTTGCATATCAGGCCGTCATCTTCTCCTCATTTTTTTTCCTCACCTTATACAGTCAAATGGGGAGACATTATCATCGTTTGTTTCATACACTCAAAGCTTTCACCAAGAGTTGTGGTAAGCTCTATGATTTTCACACTTTAATTTGAGTTTTTTCCAAATATCACAGTAGAGAACACGAGGCAATAATTGTGTACTTGATCCGTATTTAGTTGCGAAAAAATAAATGTTTCATCTTAGTAATCACGTTATTCGTGTGCCAAAACTTTCAATCTATCATTTTAATGATCATGTAAATCGTTTGGTAAAAGGGATGATTGTGATTTTTTGAATTATCCATTCATCACCATCACAAATTTTTTAACTGCGAATTTTTTTGAAGTATACATGCCATCAGCATTCATGGCGGCACATGCATTTGTAAGTAAAGCATTGATTTTTATTTTGATGATTTTATGCAGAAATCGCATGTAACTTGACTGCATATGGGCTGATCTTGATAAGGTATTCCTTGTTAGCCACAATTTCACGTTTAGGAAATTGCAATTATCACTTTTCAAATTTCAGAAAATTACAACTATCACAATCTAATTTTTGTAAATTTCTGATTATCACAATTCAATGTTCAGAAAATTACATTTATCACACAAACGATTTTCAGAAAATTGCAATTATCACTATTTAATTTCATAAAACTGAATTATCACAACAAACGAACTTAATGGATACTATTTATTTTTTTGAAAACGCAGATTTTTGTGGAAGATGATGATGCCTTTGGTATTCAAACTCATGTCCATGACTTTATAATGAGTATACCAGACATTGTGCGGGAGTTCTTCATTCCGATATTTTCATTCAATCTCACACTGGACATTGCTGCATTTCAACTTGGGTGATCATCATTGGAGACGCTATAATTCCTTTAAAATTAGAAGCACAATAGAAGTATGCCGTGGAAATGCGGAACTGATGATGCGTACCTGCAATATTCCAATCAAACAAAGACAAGATAAATTGCGAGCTCTAATCAAACAACACTTATGTGATAAAAAAAAATTCAGAGATAGATTGAACTATCACACATTGACATACCCTAAAACCCATGAATAAAAAAAAAAACAAAGTAAATCATGATTAACAACTTAATTAATTGATTCATTTGAAAATTATACATCTTGCATGAAAGTATTCTGCGTATCATACAAAAACTTCGTGAAGGAAGATGGGCTACAGTAATTGAGGTAGCGATTGATGCATTAAAGCTAAAAAAAAAAAATCTCCCAGATTATTGGAAAAACTTCTCAAACGCATACCGAAACCAAATCCTTCACAACTATAGATGAAGAAGATAAGGCGATAGAGATCACCTAAATATGGTGCTCCTGTGATGTTTCTTTACTGGTAAAAAAATACAAAACCCAAAACACCGGCTTCACTTTCTCCCGTAATTGCTATCACTGGTAGTCTTCAAAAACTTCTAGATAAAGGAAACGATAAAATTAACTGCCCACAAAAACCGCCCACAGTAAACTCCCACTAATTGACTGACCATTATCTAAATCAACGTTGTTTATCCAAATCAACGTCTTTATAAAACTTTTTTTTTTTTTTGTTAATAATAATTAATTAATGGAGGTTAATTAAGTCCATCTGAAAATGTGGAACTATAAATCTATTCTAAAGCTACTAATCCTAACCGTAGATCGTAATATTTTGGGCTACAAATATATACCATCTTAATGATGGGTTTCTAGAAAGAGAGGAACCAGACTTGGGTTCTCGAAATTTCCCCATAGAAAAAAAAAATAATCAAAAAAAATAAATAATAATGATTAATTTTCTGTCAAATATTTGTTGTGTGAATATTAACAGCCGCACCTTTAGATTATCCATCATCATTAATTAATTAGGATGAGAGAAAGCCATATGTAGCTTTGTCCTTAATGTACAAAAACATCCAAAGATTATCAAACCTACAAAACAGATTAATAAAATAATGTTAAACATATTGATTGAGAAACCTAGCCGCATAATCTTTTAGTGCACACATAACGTGTGTTGCCTATGGTCTATTTTTAGTTAGACCTCCTTGTAACCTTCCATGTCGAATGATAACATTGAATGCAAAAAAAACAAAAACGAATCAATAAGCTATCAGCCCATCGTATAATAAAACAAACGCTTAAAAGAATAATAAAGACTATCATGATAAAAGGAGTGGTGAATCCGCTCAGCATAGAGCGTCCTGATCACGTACTGTGAAATAGAAGAAGACATAAAAGTAGAGGAGAAGAAGAGACAAAGTAAAGGAGAAAGAAGAAGAGTTCTCATTAGATGTGTATTGTAAACAAACATTAGAGCCTCTATTTATAGGGCTAGACACAAGGGCATCCCAGTAATAAACGAGATTTACCCTAGATATTCTTAACATAATTACACGTTTATAACAATGATTAAATTGTTTTAAATGATCTAAACTATTTATATATTATTAGAAGTAAATTTATCAGAACTACACAAGTTAGGATAGAAGTTAAAGACTAATTAATTTTAAGAAATTAATACTTAGTTAATCCAACACTGGGGAATAGTGAGGTTGGTAATTCTGATGTGTTCCGGTGATACTTGTAACGTAGGTAGGCATTGTCAGGCGTCGCAAACCTAGAAAGGGCAACTGCATTCTTGTATCACTAGGCATGGAAGGGGGACTTGCTTTTATTAGTGGACTGATAGGTCCCGAAATTTTACTTAGAAACTTTATTATAGAGTATCTCCTCTCATAATTAGAACTAGTAACTTATCCAAATAGAAATTAGTGTCAGGAGATTTGAGACTAAAATTTATAATTTTCCATTATAGAAGTTGATGTAAGAAACTCAAACTTCCCTATTTCATAGAACTTAAATCGGCGAAGTTGAGCCTAGAGCCACAAATCATAGTTGTAGAAAGCAATATAGGTTCATGATATGTTTCTTGTTGTTGCGCTTAAACAAGTGATGGGATTATTCTATAAGGTGGGGAGTGTTTGAAGACTAGAAGGATGGTTGATTTTCGAGGACGAAAATGTATAAGGTGGGGAGAATGTAAGGACCCTCAAGCTCGTCAACGCTATTAGACTGGTCAAGAGACGACTTACCCGCTAATTACTCGAATATTGAACACGAACTTTAATTAATAGTAATTAATTAATTCTAGATACGAAATTAGTACCACTGGATAGATCTCGAAAAGTTATGCAAGCTGAACTACTTGAACATGTCATTCAGATACCGGACAAAGAAGATATCACTGGATTAGTACAAGGGTAAAACCGTCATTTCTCGGATAAACACTTTTAGGGCAACTTAGACACGTTGTGGCTGCCTTATCGAAGCAAGTGGGTGTCCTAGTATTTTCTTTGGTCTTATCTCATAACCGATCGTGGATGAACTCATTTGTTTTCTTTCTTCTTCTTTCTTCTTCCTTCTTCTCCCCTGCTCCCCTGTTCTTCCTTCTTTTCTTTTTCTCTCGATTTTAAGCCGACAAAGCGAGCTTGGATTGATGTGGGTGATTTGTAGAAGCTTTTAGTTGTATCGACGGAGAAGGTGATGGTGTTGAAGTTAATTGAGAACCAAGAGAAGAGATTTGATGTTACTGTAAGTTGAATTTATGGTTTTATTTGGGAAATAAGTAGATGAATCAGAGGAAATAGGAGAAGGGTATTATCGATTGAAGGCTGCGGTGTACTCAAACAAAGAAGAAGATGATTTGGTAGATGATTTTGGAATTAGTGTTACGGGTTCATAAGAAGAATTCAGAGAAGATTAGAAGATGAAATTGATATTCTATAACGATGATTAGAGATGGATATAACGTGAATTAAAGTATTGATTGGATCTAAAGTTTATTTGGTGGTTGATTTGCAAGCTTTAGTGAAGCTGGAAGTGAACTAGAGTTTCAGTAGAATCAATCCAGTGAATTGGAAATTCAGAGGATGTTAAAGCTTGGTTGAATTTGCAGGTGGAGAAGTGATATTGATACTTAATTCTAGATTGATTGAAGTTATAGAAGGGTGTTTAGGATGTTACAGGGGGAATTAATATTTCAGTGTTAAAATAGGAATTGTAGATGGGGTTATTGTTGAGATTCAGGTTGTGTGTGTGTGCAGAGTTGATTGGATTGGTGTTATTGTTGCTGTTGTGAGTATTGCAGGTGGTGGTGGTGAAGTTATCTGTGTAGGTGGAGTTGATAACAAGAGATTGGTGTTGGTAGTTTTGTTTGTATGGCATTGGTGATGCTAAGGCAAAGGTTGTGGTAGTTCTGTAGCTATAGGTGATGTTTAGGATTGTGAGAATGGGTTTGTTAGAGATTAGTGAATGGTGGTAGAGGTGTTGGTGTTAAAGCTCATGGGGTTGGCAGTGATGTTGAAGTTCAAGGGATGTGAATAAAACTATGATATGAAGAAGAAAGTTTAGGGTTATGGAAGGTGATAGTGATTAACTGAAGTTATAAGTATTTTATGATTGTTGTTTGTTAATTGGTTGCCTTGAGATACAACTATGATTGTTGGAATTTGCGTTGACTTGAACTGAAGTTATTGGAGTTGGATAATTGTGTTGTTATTGGAATTTCTGAGTTTGTATCTCAGATGATGAAGAGGTGTAGATTGGTTGGCTGTTAGAGATGTATTGTTGGTGGCTGGTGTTGTTTGTGTTGGCTCTGAAGTGTGCATAACAGGTGGTGGCAGTTGAGGATGGTTGAATTGGTAGTGCTGATGAGTTGGTCTGGAGGTGAACTGTAATGGGTGCAGATGAGGATTGTGTTAGATATGAGTATGTGCTGTGATGATGTCAAGTTGGTTATGGTGTTTAGTCTATTGTAGTTGGTGTTGTTCAGCTGGGAATTGTTGTTTGAGTTGATTCAATAGTAGTGAGGTTGGGATGTTGTTACTGGAATGGTGTTCTCAAGCCAGATGTATTATGGAATCAGAGTTGTAATGAGTTTGTTGTGGCTATAGGAAGTATAAGTGTTGAAAGAGTCTTGCCTAAAGCGGCTATTGCAGGTAAGTGTAGTTTATATTTGTAATTGAAATTCAAAGTTTGTTTATGAATAAATGTATAATTTTAGTTTAGTAGTTTGAAGTGTTAATGAAGTAGTGTTAGAAATTAATCTATGGCAGGGAGGAATGTTGCTCAGTTGAGCTTAGTTTAGTGTGTTGAGTCTGGTGATGCATTATTATGGTGCAGTTCATCTTTTCGCCTTTGCAAAGGCTTTGGCCTTGAGTTAGTTTAGCTGACTCATTCTGTTTAGCTGACTCAGTGTATCTGACTGAGTTAACTCGTTAACTAGACTTGACCAGACCTGACTCAGTGAATCTTGACTGAGTTGTCTGCTTTGACCAAGTTGACCATTTGACCAGGACATTGACCATTGACTGGACGTTGACTGTTAGTTGACCTGTGACCGTTATTTGATTCAGTTGGACCAGGCCTTGAGCTATTGGGCCGAGTTTAGTCAACTTGGGCTTAGAGTTAGTTTCCTTAGTTTGATTTATAGTTGGACCTCTTATGGTCCGAATTAGACTTTGACTTCTTCTACAAAGTTGTAGATGTTCATAAGACTTAGCTAATCGACTTTAAAATCAATCTAATTGAATTAGTAAACCTTAGCTATGCTAAGATAGAGAATGATAAGCTATAAATCCATAATCGGCTTAGAACTATTAGATAGATTTGTATGATTCTTGTGTGAGCCATTTTGGCTAGATTCTTAGAGTTCTTGTGTGATTAACAATTAGTCTTTATTAACAACGATCGACTCAAAGGATGAACCAGTGGACCGTGGATCTCGAGGTAGGCGTGGCTTGTCATCAAAATAGGTGGGAATTTACATTTAACTCTTTTGTGATTATTGTTGTTTTCTCTTACCAAAGTTTATGTTTAACAAATTCATGCATTGTCTGAACGTGTATTCCTTGCATTATTTAGTTTTTAAATTCCTAAAGTTCTGTTATCTCTTTTAATCTTTCCATTGATTGGAAAGGATCTGCAATGTTCTGTTTGTCTTCATGAATTATTTGGGAAATAAGAATTTCCATTTGATTGTTTGGAAATGAGAATTTCTATTTGTGGTATATAGGGTATTGCTCCTTTATTTATATCGAGCTTTTATTATCTAGGTGCAGGACGAGTTCACCATATTATTATCTAGGTGCGGGACGAGTCACCATATTATACATTGTTTGGAAGGAGTTAGTTCCATATACATGATTGTTTACCTCTTTAGTGTTAGGGAAAACATGAATTGTTTTCAAATCATTTCCAATAATTACATGAAAGTTAAATGTTATTCCTACTAGGCACCCCTTTTAGGGATGATGTGCTCACCCATTCCCACTTTCAGTTTCAGAGGCAGACCAGAGTTGCTGATAGGTGTTGTAAACGCCTTGATATTTATCTATTGTTAATGCTTTCTTTGATATTTCTCTAGTAAAATATGTATCTTATGTTTACTTTTGAGTATTTAGGTACTTTGGAGTCATTCGGAGCAACGACGAATAGGATGAAGACAACGGCGAAAGAACTAGATCATTCCGACTTCGTATGAAGAACTTGCGAGCTTTTTAAGCAAGTTAAATTTGCAAAAAAGCACATAATTAGTAAAGGCATCCGCTCTTTGGCTTAGGGCGCCACCTGATCATATCAGTTTGGGGTATACAGTTGTGGGGCGGATAAATCTTTGAAATTAGGTCGAGAAGAAATCATTCTCATTTTCTGCTGTGGTTTTGTCTGAAATTCAGAGAGGGAAGTGATGAATGCATCGTGGATCTGATGCCGTGAAGAAGAGTTCGATGGCTGGTTAAATCAAGAAACTTGTGGGCATCTGGAGACGGTGATACTGAGATTTGAAGAGGGCAATGAGTTTGAAGAACCAGTTGCCTGAGTTATGAGCAGTGGTGAGTTCAAGTTGGAAAAATTGGAGAAGAAAGTCATGGGTTTTGAATCTGGTAGCCGCCGTAACAAGATTGAGAGGATGGTGCTGATATTCATGGGTTCTGAAAAAGCGGGGGTATAACAACCACACCCAACAATTCGATTAGCAATCTGTATGGACAAACTCCAATATACTTTCTAGAGAATCAACTAGACAGTCAGACTCAATCTAGATAAAAAGTATATCAAAGAGTTTATATCTCAATGTCTCGATTTGATTTTTACTCAAGCAAATAGAAATCTGCGAGTCTTTATCAAATAGAGATAACTTGGATGGTACCAAAGACCAATATCCAAGTGACAATCAATTTAAATCAACAACCTAAAATTTCGGATATTCTAATTGATTGATTAACGCACAGCCTGCGATATTTCAATTATATAAACAAATATAATGCAGAAATAGAAATAACACAGACACCAGAAATTTTGTTAACGAGGAAACCGCAAATGCAGAAAAACCTCGGGATCTAGTCCAGATTGAACACACTGTATTAAGCCGCTATAGACTCTAGCCTACTCCAAATTAACTTCGGTTTGGACTGTAGTTGAACCCCAATCAATCTCACATCGATCCAAGGTACAGTTGCGCTCCTTACGTCTCTGATACCAGCAGGATACTACGCACTTGATTCCCTTAGCTGATCTCACCCACAACTAAGAGTTGCTACGACCCAAAGTCGAAGACTTTAATAAACAAATCTGTATCACACAGAAAAGTCTATGGTAATAGATAAATCCGTCTCCCACGAATATACCTATGAGTTTTTCCGTCTCCCACGAATATACCTACGAGTTTTGTTCCGTCTTTTGATAAATCAAGGTGAACGGGAACCAATCGATAACCAATCGATAACCCGGACAAATCAAAAATAATCAACTTAGTTGTTTCGTGCTCAACATAAGATACATTATGGAGCCTCACAGTAATACATAAAATATAGACCTGGGAAGATCAATTACTGCGGAATACACAAGGATTCATTCTATTTTTCATCATAACAACATCAAATAGACATAATCCTTGCAAACAAAAGATTTTAACCTATCTTCCATCAATAGTTGACAATATAGGCTTAACTTTTGTATTTGTCAAAAGTCCATTCATTCTTTTATCAATACGAATATCGACATCGAAAGACTTCACTTTTGACAATATATGGGACAATCACAATTCACGGATGAAAACACACATATCCCATAACAATATTGCAATATATAAAACCATAAAGATTAATACTGCAAAAATCATCTTCCAAAGAAGTTTAGAAATTAAACCAATAAATCTAAAACAAGAAGATGAAAATATTGGACATAGCTATGCGTAATCGCAATAATGGCTATTCCAATCTCTAGTTATTTTTCTAACAAAACAAGAAAAATATAAGATTTACTAGCCAATAAGACCTTTGAAAAACTCTTTATCGTCCCCGAACTCCTTGTCGTCAACATCCATTGGAACATAAGGTTCATTAAGGTAGGAGTTTATATCAATGAACCTTCTTGGCTGATGTTGTCGAACCAGGGCCTTCTGAATCTCATGAGTCTTATACACAAAAGCCTTTATTTGTTTAATCTCCTTTCGCATCTCTTTCAACACTTCAAGAACATCAGAAAACTTCTGAGAGTTTGAAGGAACGGCTCTTGGCTTCCTCACATTCCTTCTTTTTCTTTTCAATGTTGAAGCTAACGGAGATTTTTCTTTTTCCTTCATGATTGATGACTTGACAATCATATTAACATTCTTTCCATCAGAAGACATGACACTTGGAGCATCCATAGGTGTATGGGTTTGTGAGAGGAAATCACAATCTCAACAAGTAGTCTTGAGATAAAAAGGAGTTTCAAAGAAGGAAAAGGGATGTAGGGTTTCGAAACCTTTAACAGGTTCGTACATGTCTAACTCTCAACCCTATAAAGAGTAGAATTGATGAAAATAACCCTCTCTTTTTGTTTGAAAGACAAAAGAGAAAACCTAAGAAAAAAAAAGGAAAAAAAAAAACTTTTCCTAAAGCCTATGAGGTACAAAATCATTGTCTCTTTTGATCAGGCACATGAGACAAGATTTTCGAATCAACACAATTAAATTGCGTCGGGGTGAACAATAATTTTTCCACCATTTTCCTCTTGAGAAGAATCCTCAGACTTCTGTCTACCAAACCGACTTGACCATACTCTCTTCTCTAATAGTCTTCGTTTGTCCTTGGAAACTAACTTCTTAGATGAAGATAAAATCCTACATACCTCAGGGGTCTTCTGAGCAAGCTCAAGCTTCCTTGTTAAATGATTTGCTCTCCGTTGAAGTTTGCTGATGTGCCTCAGTTGGTATTTATACTTGTAACACCTTGAAAGTTCATGACCCTTTTGAGAACAATACGAACACGTCAATCTAGGATGAAAGTCAGGCTTCGGAAATGTGCACGCAGATAAACACATGGTATAACCTGAAACAGAACAATTAGAGTTTCCAAGAAGAGGGTCAACTTTTTCTTCCAGAAAGGTTGGATTTTCTTCTGAAAGAATATCGAGATTGATATATGTATTTCTACAGTTATCAAAATCAATATTTTCACCAAAAAGTGCAAAACTTGATTTCTCGTCTTCATTAGAATCATAGTTGTCAGAAATTTCATCAAGAGTTGCAGCAAGACCTTTGTCCCCAGTGTATTTTCTACGATTTGGACACTCGTTTGCAAAATGACCAAATCCCTTACTCTTAAAGCACTGAGTCATATCCTCATCATCAGTCTCATCAATATCCCTATTTTTAAGAGGAACACGATTATGAGGTTTGACTGACGCCTTAGGCTTATCTCTGGAGAACCGTTTACTTCTCTTCATCAGAAGATCCCTAAACTTTCTTGTGATCATCGAGACTGATTTGTCAAGATCTTCATCTGATGAATCTGTCCCAGAGTGATCATCTTCAGAGATATACACTTTTTTACTTTTATCAAGTTATTTAGTGTCCTTTAGTGCTTTGAACGCAACATCCTTAGATTTGGATGAAATGATAATGAGTTTTTTGAGCTAAATTTGAGGAGTTTGTGTTGTTGAGTTGTGAAGTTGGAAGGAATCAAGGAAAGAAAATGGAGGGTCTGTTGCCGCAACAAACTACAGGGTATCAGTTGGCTGAACTGGAGTTGCCGCAAGCCATGGATTGTTGGTGATGTTATTGGATTGGTGTTGCCTGAAGTCATGGTGTCATAGAAGATGGTTAAGCTTGTTAGTTCCACAGGACTGACAAGCCAAGTAGGTAATGGGCTTTGAGGCCTAGATTGTGGTTGTGAGAATGGGCCAGACAGATATAGGAGGTTAGGCGTGACCTAAATTTGGTGGAGAAAGGAACATTATAAGAAAGGAACTCCTCTCTGCACATATGATATATCATCTCTTTTTCTACTTTTGTTCTAGGGTTTTAAACATGAAAGTTTTTCTCTTTATTCTTGTTATGAACTCCAAGAACAAGAGCTAGAATTTTCTATTGGTTATGGATTAAAGTTGATTTCACTTAACATGATTTTGGGTTTGATATATTAGTTTTGTCTCGTATTTATCGTTCATGATTCTCTGAAAATATAGTTGTATGATTGACGTATTACAAAATGATTTGATTGTTTGTTTTGTCAAGTTGCAAATTGGTAGAACTTGTAATCACATCTATTGCTAGTTTAGGGTTAATCATCGAGCGATAATCCTTGAACACAAGTAGCATAAATATGATTCTAGGTTGTAGTGATATATCCTTGTATTCATATGTGAATCATGACCTTTGTTCGAATTGTTTGCGCAATGTATTTCAATTGCTTTGATTAGCGTAATTTCATGAATCTTAATGCTCCATGGGGATTGAACTTGATTAACGCAAGGCGTCGGGTTATTCTTTTGGTAGAATTCATACTTGCGTCGTTTTACATGTATGGGTGATGAAATCAGGAAATTGCGGGATATTCTTTCGACTAAGTATCTTAGGGCTTTTGATAATGAGAGATTAAATATCAATTCTGGTTATTAAGACAAGAACATGTTAGTGAATGAAACCGAAATCCTTGACCAATATCTTTACTTTATTGATTTGCTTGTTTTATTTATTTGTTTGCTTTTATTTTAATTTATAAAAATCAGAAATCCCCCTTGTTTTACATAGGAAACCAAAACAACTTGACAACCTTAGTCCTCTCTATGGGAACGATCCTTTTTTTCCCTTGCTTCATAATATATTTTGAGTAGTAAGAAATTGTAATTATTTTTGACGACTACGACAACGATCAAATTTTGGCGCCGCTGCCAGGGAGGCAGCGGTTGTCACTTGTTTTTGGTTTCTCATTATTGTTTTTAGTTTTGTTTCTTATTTTTGTTTTTCTTATTTTATGGTTTTTAACCATATTTTGAGAACTCTTGTTTCAGGTACCAATTTCTTTGGACGGAGCATATTGGAGCAATGGATTCGGTTTTCAACAACCTCAACACTATGACAATTACCCACCATCTATGGGATACAATCAAAACCAATTTATTGGCTATGATGCATATCCTAGAGAACCTTATGGTGATTTTCAAATATACCAACAACAACCTTGTAGTGGGTATGTAAGTCAAGCACCAAGGTGGGATAATTCTACTTCTAATTGGATTCATTCGAGTTGTATGCAGATTGTGAATGGATTACAAGACATGCAACAAAGACTAAACCAATTTGATCGTGATAGAGAGAACGTCGCACAAACCAATTTCTGCTACACTTTTTCTTATCCGACTCCAGATCGTAGTTATGATCATTCACCCATTCAAAGGGAAGAGTCATGGGAAAGAGAACCTATTGTAGTCAATGGTGGTAAGCGTGTGAATGTCAGGAAAATTGCACAGAAATTATACAAGTTGGAAGATGATGGAGACTCGGAAGAGCTTGTCGTAGAAATTAGTAAGACCATTCATATGGAACTTAAACGACGTCGGGGTAAAGGTTATGAAATCGATGAAGATTCTTACTATGGTGAGTCTGAAAATGAAGATGATTGTGTTGAAAAGGACCAACCTTTGGAGACATTTGATGACATGTGTGTAGTTAACTCAACTCTTGATCGTAATAATGATCATTCACCTATTCAAAAGGATGAGTTAGATATTAGCAACACTAAATTCAGCAAGGACCAACCTTATGTTAACCATGAAAGTGACGGTGATTGTGATACATTACTTAAACCAACTCATGGTGACAACAACAAGGAGTGTAGAATGGAGTCTTTTAAGGATCAAAATGAAGATAAAGAGGAATATGATGACACTTGTGTAGAATACTCAAACATTGATCTTAATAATGATCAAGAGCCTATTCAAAGGGTGGAGCTTGAGGATGATGCATTTTTGAGTGTTCTAAAAAAGTTCCTTATAGTGAAATTTGGAGCCACAAAAGAGCGGGTGCCTTACAACCAAGAGGAGTATGTTGAGAATGAGACCGATATGACCAATATTTTGGAAGACCCAATTAAGCTTGCAAATGATTATAATATAGATGTTGATGTCGAGACTTTGGTTAAGACAGAAACGGACGAAGAATGGTTGCAAGGTTTGAAAGAGGACCATGATATAAAAGAGGTGAATAATTCACTTGAGTTTTTCAAGAATGAAGAGGATTTCGTGCTACAAGAGATTGTGCAAGGTTTGTCTAACCCTTTGCATATTAATTCTTCTCCTTTACCTCTTATTGGTTTGAATGTATGTGCTTCGAGAATATTGTTGAATGACTTTGTTTCTCAATATCCTCCATTAGAGATACTTGATTCTCAAACTATGCAGGTTTTGGAACAAGAAACCGTGGAAGTACCCGACTTCTATGTTCTTTATACACTTCCAAGTGTGAACAAGAATAAGTGTGGGGGAAACTTTTATCGGTTAATAGCTTCATTTCTGTTTTATGTTACTAATATTTATATGCGAGTGTTTGCAAAACAGGTTACATGGAAGGATCCCCAACTTTTCAGATTGTTGGTATATGGGGAATGAATCTTGCAAGGATATAGTCGGGCTGACGACTTTAAACCAAGCGCTAAATGGGAGGCAACCCATACGATGAGTATTTCTTGTATTGTTTTTATCTTTTTCTTCTCTTGTTTTTACTTTTTCTAGTTTCTTGTCACATTTCATGTAGTATTTCCCACCTTGACTTTCTTTGGACGATTCAATTTACATTGAAGACAAAGTAAAGTTTAAGTGTGGGGGAGTGGTTAAGCATTTGCATTGTAAATTTTTCATCAAGTTTTCAACTTTTGTGTAAATTAGTGAATGAAAAACTTCAACTTGTAGTCAGTTTAGAGTCACATAGTATACATGTCGCTAAGATTACATCGAGATTCTCACAAAAGTGACTGAACTTTAAGATGACAGAGAACATGATCAGGTTTCTTACTTGTATGAGAGTTAAAGTTGGATTTAACCATGCCAGTGGCAAATGAGGTGCAGACTGAATTCGGTAGTAGAATTTTGGTCCCCTATAGTGGAGACTACCCATGTTACATAATGTAAGGCACCGACCTTCAATTCTTTGTACGTGTCTAAATATGTGCTTTTAGAGTGTGTGTGACCGTACGTAAACTCCGGGTTGAATGGTGAGCTACTTAACCTCCCACCACTAGAAGCACTACTTTGATCTCTTGAGTGCTATTTTATCAATCATGATGGTGACATCGAATTGATAAGTTACATACCACTTGTAATCTTGTTCGCAGTTAACACCATCCACCATATCTCTCTTTACACAAACAGGTCCATAGAAACACCATCATCATCAACAAGAGGAGCATCACAAATTCGAAGGAAAGTTTAAGACGTTCAAGGTTTACAAGCAACAATACAAAAATGAGCAGATTTCAGATTCAAGTAAAGCAACAAGACAATGAGCAGAATTTTTACAAGTTGAAGACTATTGTACAAGAGCGAAGATTATCAAGATAAGAGTTCAAGAAGTTTATGATATCAAGACATACAAGTTGTGAAGAATCAAGCGGTAAAGTACTTACACCGTGGCCTTTGTACTTACATTTTTATTTTATTTTATTTTATTTGTATTTTATTTTCTCTTGTCTACAAAAAGAAAAAGAAAAAAGAACATGAAAAAAAAAGACAAGAGAAAATTTCTTTAGGTTCATTACTAGTTTTATTGTTTTGTTTCGTTTTGTATTTGTTTTACTTTTCTTGTCTCATAAAAAAAATAGAAAAAAAAAAGTGTGTTGTATTATATTTTTAGTTCGTTTTTGGTTTTGCATTCATTCAATAAAGCCAATGGAAGAAGAAAGATCCATTATGAAGTTCCAAGCAACAAGGAATTGGAGGAAAGAATTACATTGTCAAGATTCTACGAAGTTCAAGAGTTATCATCAAGAGTTGAAGACCGAAGACGAAGACGAAGATGAAGACACCGATTAAAGACCGAAGACGTTTCTATGGATGCTGTGAGAGTGGTGCTAGCTGCACATCGAACGGATAACGAGGTAAGTATGCATATTCCCACCTTCGTTAAGTGGTTGATTTCCTTTCTTAGAGATCGTCAGAAAAAGGGTTTTCAAAATGAATAAAAGATGTGGGTTTTTAAAACGATTCGGAAGGTTTTGCCTTCCTACCATTCAACGTATCGCAGGATTCTCTCTTCATTCCTACCTAGACACATGTGTGACCCATAAAAAAGCTGTTTATTATTGAGAGAAACTTCATAAAACCCTTTCTTGTGAGGCAGAGTCGAGACTTTCGATCACTCCGAACCCGAATTCTTTCGATAAGGGACGGTTATTTCTCTCTCAACTTTTAAGTATGAGATTGTGTTCATATATATGTCTAACTTCTTATGACTAGTGTGCAGAATTTCTATGTCTTCTTAGCGCGTTGGATGCTATCATTTCGGAGAACTAGTAAGTTGTTAAAGTAGGTTTTGTGGGTATATCTCTAGTAAGCCCTCACGAGACTATAACTCGTCCACTAGGGACACCTAGGGGTTTAAAGGCTTGTTATGCATGCTAAGTGTGACCGTAGCCTCGACGATACAGAGTTGTATGTATGTTTTAGATTTGTTTTGTTTGATTTGCTCGAGGACTAGCAAAGTATAAGTGTGGGGAAATTTGATAGGTGTTGTAAACGCCTTGATATTTATCTATTGTTAATGCTTTCTTTGCTATTTCTCTAGTAAAATATGTATCTTATGTTTACTTTTGAGTATTAGGTACTTTGGAGTCATTCGGAGCAAAAAGAAGTGAAACTCGCTCCAATCTTGGCTTTCTCCTCATCATCTTGAAGAGGACGAAAAGATGAAGACAACGGCGAAAGAACGAGATCATTCCGACTTCGTATGAAGAACTTGCGAGCTTTTGAAGCAAGTTAAATATACGAAAAAACACATAATTAGTAAAGGCATCGGCTCTTTGGCTTAGGGCGCCACCTGATCACATCAATTTGGGGTATAAAGTTGTAAGGCGGATAAATCCTTGAAATTAGGTCGAGAAGAAATCAGTCTCATTTTCTGCTGTGGTTTTGTCTAAAATTCAGAGAGGGAAGTGATGAATGCACCGTGGATCTAATGTCGTGAAGAAGAGTTCGATGGCTGGTTAAATCAAGAAACTGGTGGGTATTTGGAGACGGTGAGAATGAGATTTGAAGAGGGTAATGAGTTTGAAGAACCAGTTGCCTGAGTTATGAGCAGTGGTGAGTTCAAGTTGGAGAAATTGGAGAAGAAAGTCATGGGTTTTGAATCTGGTAGCCGCCGTAACAAGATTGAGAGGATGGTGCTGATATTCATGGGTTCTGGTGATGAAATTGCAAGGAGATGAGATGGTGTTTGCTGCCATGGGAATCGTGGCTGTGAGAGATGGGTTGGATCGAATTCAAAGGAAAAAGAGAGATTGAGAAGACCCTGTTACTGTTGATGAAGAACAAGATTCAGAGATTGGGTTTTGAGCAGAATTACAGAATGAGATATGGAGATTACATAGAAGATGAAGGTGGTATTGTTGTGAATATGTGTTATAATATAGATGAGACATCAAGCTTCAGTATCTCCAATGAAACCATTAAAGTGTTGACATTCATAAGAAGAATGACTTGGTTGGTTACACTTATTGCACTTATCTCCACGATACTTCGAATAAATGTTAGGAGCCTTAGTTGGAGGTGGAAATTGTTGTTGCATTCTATTAGAGAATCGAATATTTGAAGGTTTAACTTGTTGTTGGTGGATGGATTGATGTGAAACAGGGGATGGTAAAATAGGTGAAAAATCAGTATTAGGAGATGGTTGAACAAAAGAAAAACTCACTGGTGGGTGT
The DNA here is from genome assembly GCA_023531295.1 of Papaver armeniacum. Classification (NCBI taxonomy): domain Eukaryota; kingdom Viridiplantae; phylum Streptophyta; class Magnoliopsida; order Ranunculales; family Papaveraceae; genus Papaver; species Papaver armeniacum. Next base: position 209,468 of record JAJJWW010012491.1, read on the forward strand.
TGTTGCTGTTGATAAGATAGACCATTACTTCTGTCAGGTGGATCAACAACAAATGTTGATCCCTTGGAATATGGATCAACAACGGACGTTGATCCTTGTTCAACCGCGTTACCATAATAAGAGTTATATGGTTTCGCAGTCTTAGCATAATATTGATAACGAGTTTGTCTGGGAGTTGCTTGTCGAGATGAATTGAGTAAATGCTTTTCAACTCTAATAGCTTGTTGAATCGCCTCAACCATGGTAAATACTGATTGAGTCATTCCTTGCTGAATTAAGTTGTTTAAGCCGTCAATAAAACGTGCAACCAATTGTGCTTCAGTTTCATTCAACTGGTTACGTGCAACCAAGCTATAAAATTCAGCTATATATTCTTCCACAACCCTAGCTCCTTGTCGACAGTGTTGAAGCTTGAGAAACAATTGTTGCATATAATCATGAGGTAAAAATTTATCTCTCATTCGTTTCTAAGTACGTATGGGAGGTTCGTGAACGTTACGTCGATCTTCACAGATCTTATCCCACCAAGCTGCAGCTCCACCCTTAAGCTTATATGCCACCAATTTTACTTTAGAATAATCAGGTACTTCCATGAAACTAAAGAATGATTCCACTTCATAAAACCAATCCAATAATTCTTCTATCTGTAAACCACCATGAAAGTTGGGAATATCCGCTTTCAATTTGTATTCTGGCAAAGTTCCATATGGATTGTTGCTGGATTGTAACCGTTTTTCATCCTTCCACTTTTTCTCTTCTTCCTCTTCAATTTGATCCTCATCTTCATCACTGTGGGGATTCAAAATTGCAGGTTTCTTATAAGGACTATTAAGAAAACTCTCAAACTGTTTTGTGAACTTAAGAAATTGAGAAATTTCATCAGGAACATGAGTATATTGAACAAAGGTTTTTTTTTTTTGCTTTTTTTTGTGTCATCAACTTCTGTTTCTCCAGTACTTCTTTCTCCGTCTTCTATATCATCAGTTAAACCAAGCATCTCAACTTCAAAACTAGCATGTTTCCATAACTTATCCAGAGCCTCTCCATGGGAAACTAACCTTTTGTCGATAGTTTCATACTTCTTTTCGACAGTATCTGTAAAGGCCTTAAGGTTGGTATTGTTGGTTTCAAGCTTGGTTGTGAGTTCAACAAAAGAAGTTTTAAATAGTTCCTTCATCATAGCTTCGATATCAGCTTTTTCCATTGAAACAAAAGTAGGATTTTTATAGGTGCGGAAGCGGGTTATAAGGATATGTTGTTATATCAAAATCTAAAAACTCCGTCGAATGATACCAATTGGTGTGGTACAGATTAAAGGAGAAGGCAATACAGAGATTGCAGGTGTTGAGAAGAGAAGAAAAGGTTAAGAAAACAGAAAGAATAATAGGGTTTAGAGATGAGAAAGATAGATTGCTCTTAAAGAGTCGTTTTGATAATAATATATAAATAATAATGTGTCTTTACAAGAACCAAATAAACCTGTTTATATAGACAAGTAAAGAACCTAAAAATAGAAAAACTCTAAAAGAAGAAATAAGGGAATCCTAAAACAAGAAGTTCTAAACTTAATAAACACGTAAACCAAAGTATGGACTGTGGATAAACTGTGACAGTTGACAAAGCGTAAAAAGGATCAACAATCATTGTTAAAACAGTATGATGGATCAACAGGGACAGTTGATACATTGAGAACAGGTAGATGTCCTACATCACTTTGAGTTCCAACTGAAGCTCAATGGGTTTTGTTAGATTTATTTTGAATCTCAGTTCAAAAAGAACAAGAAGGTAGAAGCTGAAATGGCTAGGCACTGGTTCGAGTTGATTTGATGATGCTGCAGTTGAGAAGAACTGGAAGATGAGAAGCTGCAGCTGTAATGTGTTGGTGGTGACCTGAAATTACACAAATGGAAGGGTGCAGCTGGAAGGATTTTGCGATTGCAGTGGTTGTCTCTGGTGTGTGCTAAGAATTGAAGGCTGAATTGGGCTAAGAAGAACATGGAAGAGATGGCCTGATGGTAGCCGCAGCTTGGTATGTGTTTACATGGGGGTTTGCAGATTGAGACCGTGGTTGTATGCAAGGGACTGATACTGGTGCTCGCAGTTGTGTAGAGCTGAAAAGAAGATGATGCTGCGAACTGGTGGTTGTGCTGAAGGGTTGGAGCTGAGATAGGAGAAAATATGCAACCATTATACAACTATATGGATTAGCGCTACTATTATTGATTTGCGATTGTGTGCTTGCTACTATGTTGGCATTAAAGGGAAGAAATGATAATGAGTTTGTTGAGCTAAATTTGAGGAGTTTGTGAAGTTGGAAGGAATCAAGGAAAGAAAATGGAGGGTCTGTTGCTGCAACAAACTACAGGGTATCAGTTGGCTGAACTGGAGTCGCCGAAAGCGATGGATTGTTGGTGATGTTATTGGATTGGTGTTGCCTGAAGTCATGGTGTCATAGAAGATGGTTAAGCTTGTCAGTTCCACAGGACTGACAAGCCAAGTAGGTAATGGGCTTTGAGGCCTGGATTGTGGTTGTGAGAATGGGCTAGACAGATAGAGGAGGTTAGGCGTGACCTAAATTTGGTGTAGAAATGAACAAAATCTTAAAATTAAAATTTAATATCCTTGTTTGTACTCATAAGAAAGGAACTATCTCTTTGCAAAAATCCATATGATATATCATCTCTTTTTCTACTTTTGTTATAGGGTTTTAAACATGAAAGTTTTTCTTTTTATTCTTGTTATGAACTCCATGAACAAGAGCTAGAATTTTCTATTGGTTATGGATTAAAGTTGATTTCACTTAACATGATTTTGGGTTTGATATATTAGTTTTGTCTCATATTTATCGTTCATGATTCTTTGAAAATATAGTTGTATGATTGACGTATCACAACATGATTTGATTGTTTGTTTTGTCAAGTTGCAAATTAGTAGAACTTGTAATCACATTTATTGCTAGTTTAGGGTTAATCATCGAGCGATAATCCTTGAACACAAGTAGCATAAATATGATTCTAGGTTTTAGTGATATATCCTTGTATTCATATGTGAATCATGACCTTTGTTCAAATTGTTTGCGCATTCAATTGCATTAATTAGCCTAATTTCATGAATCTTAATGCTCCATGGGGATGGAACTTGATTAGCGCAAGGCGTCGGGTTATTGTTTTGGTAGAATTCATACTTGAGTCGTTTTACATGTATGTGTGATGAAATCAGGAAATTGCGGGATATTCTTTCGACTAGGTATCTTAGGGCTTTTGATAATGAGAGATTAAATATCAATTCTAGTTATTAAGACAAGAACATGTTAGTGAATGAAACCGAAATCCTTGACCAATATATTTACTTTATTGATTTGCTTATTTTATTTCTTTGTTTGCTTTTATTTTAATTTATAAAAATCAGAAATCCCCCTTGTTTTACATAGGAAATCGAAACAACTTGACAACCTTAGTCTTCTCTATGGGAACGATCCTTTCTTGCCCTTGCTTCATAATATATTTTGAGTAGTAAGAAAGTGTAATTATTTTTGACGCCTACGACAACGATCAGTTTGCGCAGCGAAAGCTTCAAGGGTTGATTTCGTTAGTTGGTTAATTTTTACTATGTTTATTATATTGCATATTGCATATTGTATTTGTAAACCAATATATATTATATATGTATCATTCGAGAGAAGTTCTTGTATATATATATTTCTGAGCGGGGCTAGTTTTGGGTTAAGTTTTGTAATAGATTCCTTAGTTGAATGTTTAAGTAAATGATTTAGTTTTTAGTGCCTCTTATTTAGTTAATCTCTTGGATTAGTCAGCTGCTAGCTTAGGGGGCGCTACACAGAGCCTACATGACCAGCAGCATCTCGTTGAGGACGTATACTAGGAATCATGGCATCACAATCAGGTGCGTCCCGCGAAAACATGTTGGAATTGTGGTTGTTCTGGTTCATAAGTCTGCCGAGGACGTTTTACGCTCCACGGAACCTACGTGACCAGCAGTATCTCATTGAGGATGTGCGCTAGGAATCACGGCATCACGACCAGCAGTGTCTCGCGGGGACGTATACTAGAAATCGTGGCTAAGGATGCCTTGAGGACCAAGGACTTAATCTCTCCCATGAGAGTTGAATTCTGTCTATAGAGTTGAAATAACACTTTTTCCCTTCATCCAAATTTCACCATCTACATTAAGTCCCCTACTCAGAGTAGAATCTTGATTGTTCTATGATGAGTATATAAATGGTAATGAATCATTCGTACGCAATTACAATTCATTCATCCTTTTCGAATTGCAGAATTCCCGAATTGATGTTTTTTTTAGCCTTCAATTGTTATGACTCTAATCTTGGAATCGATTCTGGACCTTGGAATTTCCTGGGACTGGACAAAACCCTAATTTTCTCTCTTTGTGCATCCTTGAGCTTCCGAGTTTCTACATGCGGGTATATGGGGAAGAGAGAGATTCTGAACGGTTTCGTGGATGGCCTTGATGTTGGTGAAGAGCCGTGAGAAAAGATAGGTACTTACTTTTGAAGTTACGGAGTCCATATCGCATGTAAATTCTGAATTCAGGCTTGTACTGTACCTAAACGCTAATTTTGCATCTGACTCCTTCAGACACTCTGGAGAGGCTTGACGAGGCTTGGAAGGTGTGCATCTATCTTGTGGGGCCCGTACCTTGTGTGATGAGAGCTTGTTTAATTCCTTGTACCAATCAGACTCCTCTTTATTGGACAAAATACATACTTTTGAAACTAAGGGATTTTCGTCAAAAACCACTGTGAGCTTGATTTTTCTTTAGCATGGGAGAGGCATGGAACTCCCCTACACATAGTCACGTGTTGAAAGAGTGATTAGTGCTTCTAGTTCTGCTTTTGGAAGTTATGAACCCGAATTCCCTGTTTTGAGCCAGATTCCGTTTATTTTCCCTGAAATTTTGTTTTTCTGGATTCCGTTTCAATCTCGTTCTTCTTCGAACACTTAGAGAACTCAATATTCACGTGTATGAGGCCTTTGGAAGGAGTAGATGAGAGCTTGGTCGGTCTCTAGCTGTATTAAGGCTTCCTTCTTCGAAAATACTCAAAATTGCAATATAAGGGTAATTTGGTCAAAATCCCTTACGAGCTCGTTTTTGTTGAAGAGAAGTGAGCTAAAAGGGATTGTGAAAGGATTATAGAACCGTCTAAAAGAATAGTATAGGCTCGGTCTCCTCTCTTTTTAGAATAAACACCTTTTCACAAAATTCTTGAAATTAGGCCTTTTCGACAAAACCCTGATTCTCTTCGACTTTCGATCCCTCTGAAAATTATTCCGTGAGAATATATCACGTCCCACTGGCCTAGGAGAGCATACTCACGCATGAAAAAAAAGGTCTTTAACACGACTTGGAAGAGTTTTGGAAATAGAAAAGGCCTTGGTTTCCTTATTTGAGCCAAATTAGGGCTATTTTCCTCAAAACCCTAATTTCTTTAACTTTTGATCCCTCCGAAAATTCCGAGAGAATAAGTGACATCTTATTGTCTTAAAAGACTACTCCCACGCATAGGAAAGGCTTAGACATGGCTTGGAGGAATTTTGAAAGGAGAAAGAAACCCCTCAGTTTCCTTATTTGATTCAAATTCCTTTAATTTCTTCTTTTAGCTCCAACTCCTTTTTCATTTTTATTGATGGCCTCCCTTTTGAACTAGGCTTGAAAATAAAACTCTTTTCCATCTATTTTGGGCGTGACCTAGTTATGGAGGTCGTTCTTCCCTTCTTCTACCCGTTCTGTTTGTATCAGGACTCTTCGTTTGGGTGTTCGTCAGAAAACTTCAGTTTCGAGAGACTTGCGTAGAATGGCCGTAAAGTCTTCATACCATGTCGTATTTGAGATCCCAACCCAATTTTGAAAATAAAAAATAATTATCTATTCAATACAAAAATAATTACCCAATTCCGAGTTGTTTAGGTCAGTCAACCAGTCACGTACTTTTGTCATCAGGAATGTCGTACATAATTTCAGAAGCGTTTCAGATTGCGCTTACTTCGATGATGGGACCACATCTCCTAGATCGCTTGTTAGTTTTATGTACCCTTTGGATATGTTGTACCAGAGATATAGATAAACATATTTTCTCAAGACAGTACCCCAAAGTTCCTTACGAATGTTCGTCAGTTAGCGCGTTTTCTCATGGCAGTGTACATAAATCCTAATTGTAAGAGGATTTCCATGATCCTCTGCATGTTGTGACGCCTTGAGTATGCCTCCTGGGGTATTATGACTTTACTAGCTTCCTTATATTAGCATAAGACGTGGCTTTTGTCTCCATGAACTCTAATCCCACCTATGAAGCAAATTTAGTCGCCAAACCTAAATTTCCTTTTTACTTTCATATCTCAATATACCTTGTTTGATTCCTTCTTCTTTTGTAGACTCATGATGTCGGAATGACTCAAGATGTACTTACTAGAAATACAACAGAAATATCCTCTCTTGACAATACTTCAGCTACCCATTAGTCCCCAGGTTCTGGTGATTCTCGTGTCGAAGAAACCGGAAGAGATGAAGCATAGTCATCGAATATCGTTGAATATCCTACTGCAGGTCTTGATTTTGTTGGCCCTAGTGCAACCCTGGGCTCAAATGAAATACTCGTAGGGGGATTCGGTGTTTCTACCAAATATGCCAAAATGTACCGGTCGATTTGGCAAAGATATGGCCACATTGCTACAATGGGGATAATGACTTATGTTGTTCATCCTATGATCGAGATAGTTAAAGACTTGTTGGAGACTCTTGATGTCGTACGGGACTTGACTCTGAATCAACATTCATTCTGGTTACTTCATAGATCTTAGAAAGCTCGTGATCACTTGTGAAAATCTCGCTTTAACGTGAGATGGCTCCAAGAATGGCTCAACAATATCCAAACCGAATTTGAAAAGTTGTTGCACTCTGGCCCTCGCTTTTCAAGAGATGCTCTTCGTGGTGAAAATGAGTTCGCCCTTGGTAGTATGGAGATGAGGCGAGCTTCGACAATTTCATAAAGAGATTTGGAGTGCAGAGACAACTGACCGGCATGAGGGTGATTTCCCGGATCCATGTCTTGACTTCAGATGAGACATTTGTCGATGGATTTAATATCATGAGAATGATAACTCTAAATGGTCTTGCTTAAGATAATATTGTAAACTCTTTGGAGGGGCGCATGGTAGTCGAATAGCTGAAACATGATAAGCAGGCAAATCGAGATGCATAGACCAAAGTGAAACAGAAACAAGAGATTTTCTTTAAGGACCTCTGTTCTTCAGGGTTGATATTTTCCTTTTCTGGACCTTTTCTGTACGCATCTTGTAAAGGAATAAGACCCTTATGAGTTATTAATTTTTGCAAACCCTAAATGGCTCTGTTGCTGTGTGAGTGGATGAAAACCCTAAGTAAAATTCGTAGTAGGAAGTCCTTCCTTGCACGATCTTCACTCCAGAGGTTGTAGAAACTTTGTTTGACGTCCGATTTCAGTGGTTGACCCCAACTATCGAACAGAAGAGACTCAACTTTCATATAGTAGTGACAAATATATATTTCGAGCTTCGTTAGTCAGTAGTAAGCACATGTGAAGTTGAACTCGGGAATCTTGATATTCAGCAGCAATTCCATCAAGTGTTTTGATGACATCTCTTAGATCGTATTTTGAAACATCATGCTATTTTAACATGTGATAGGAGAAACATAAACGTGTATTTCTCATCAAGGGTGTGTTGTTAAATTATCTACCCATTTTCCTAGTTCGTCGAGTTATGTGGATAAGGTATGAGTCGTGTCTGAGTAGAGTGGAAACTGTAGACTCCTATTTAAACCCATTGCAAACCATAGCCTCGGTACACGCATATAAAACCCTAAAACAGATGAAAATATTCAGATTTGAATCTTCGTATTTTTAGTCAGGATCCGGAACATAGTCGCCCGATTGCAGAGAGCATGCTAACTGTAACATATTCAACGAGGCTGAAAAGAGGGGAGACTTTGATACATCGAGTCACAGATAAGTTTCGTACACGATTTTGAAGACCGATCTCTAGTCTCCTAGTCCCTAAGTTATAACTTATCATGATGTGGGTTTGAGGAGTTGATTGGTCTTGATGTGTCCCGATCTTTTGAGACTCTTGCGTTGATCGTTGCTAAATTTGTTATCTGAAAACTGGATGTTTGGGCCACCTCATGTTGTCCATGCATGTATGTGATGCACGGTTCTTCATTAGTCCCCAGTTTGATATAAGACTATGGATTCCTATTGAGTCGGGACGCTTGGAAAATGAAGTAAGACCCTTGAAGCGTGAGAGAAGTCATGCAATAATCCGCGGGTTGGATACGTCTGTGGAGAGTCATGTCGAGATAATGTTGTATTTGTCTTTGTGGACAAGATGAAGTTGTTGTTCCACCTCTACTAGGTGTCTTGACAGGATTCATGCGAACTTACGTAGCCGAATCATCTATCGAGATATGTCTTTCTTCTGGGAGATGGTAAACCAAAATTGAGAACAGTGCACGCCTTCTAGGACTAGCATAACTATGGATGTAGCTGAATAATCGATTTGTGGTAACTTCGTTCATGAGATAGTTCTCTGGAAATATTCTAGGCATTTCTTCACGCGGTAGAATTGTGTTTTGACTCGAGGAAGTTGTAAGTGATCATCATATCTTATCCTTCGCTCATCACGTATGACTTTGACTTATAGGAAAGCTTACCGAGCATATATTTTTGATAGATGAGACTTTACTGACAGAACTTCGAGCAGCGTGTGGCTTGGATCTGTGGTCTCGGATCCTTTCCCTGTTTACTTCACTGATAGTAGTTGGTTGCGGATGTATGTCGAGTAACGAAGTTCTATTTGAATTATTGGCACTTCAGATTTCTTTTCCCTTGATAGGTTCGGGTGCGAAGATATTTTCCTTCTCCATCTTGGATGAATTAAGGTCCCATCGGAAAATGATACTGGATAATCGTTGGTGTAGCCGAGATGGAGGCTCATCGAAACTTAGTCGTATAATCGATAGGACTCCTTTTCTTTCTGACAGGGCGGCTGTTGAGGTAGTATATCGACTAGCAGCTTTGCGTCTTCGGATAAAGATGATTTTCGGTTGAGCCTCTTCTTGGGATCTAGTTTCGCCTCATACTTTTTCGAGTTCTTGTCACGATCTTCTGGAGCAGGAAGGGAGATAACTTGTATCTTTCTTGGAGGTTTATGACCCTACGTGGCTCTGCAACGCTTTTGACTAGGTTAAAAATTTCTTACATCCTTTCTAAGTTTCTGCTAGGTTATCCTGTAGACGACGAAAAGACAAATCCGACGGAAAAAGAACTAGGTCAATCGGATACAGAATGAAAGAGTTATAAGTGAAATAGTAAAGTGAAGTAAACTTCCCGAGTCCCCTGTGATCAGGTTGAGGGCCCTTGACCTAAACTAATTTTGGAACAAATATTCGTCAGATGCTCCAAGTTTAGAGCATCATCTGGTCCTTGAGAGTGATAAGGTCGGATGGATGGTTTCTCATTTGCTCTGTCGCGTTCGTAATGAGCTTTATCTTCTCCGGTGAGGTCGATTGAAGGAAAGATACCGTCTGTGCTATCCTCGGAAGTTTTAGTACTCCTTCTTTAGGAAACGTGTACTCGATATAGTTTTGTTGGATCTATCCCTACTGGTAATTGTAAAGGCGTTTTCAGATAAATCTGGATGTCGATCTGAGATTTTGAAAGATTCTGTTGAGTCTCTGGGAGTTCTCATCGGTCCGTATCCAAGGTTTTCAATAATTAACAGTAGATTTTTATGAAAATAGATTACTAGGGCGTTTTGTTATGCAGGAAGAGATCCATGTGATTCGGGACGCACTAACCTATTCACTAAGGTCAAACAATTCGTCTGAGAGAGAAAACTACTGATAGGGATAACTCTTGTAGTTGCAGAAAATCCTACACTACACCCCTCACAATAATCCACACAACTAAGACATTTGAAGATCAATAACAATGATTTTATTGATTAATTCCTTGAATGTTTACAAGATAAGATAGAAAAGAGCTAAAGAAATTACAATCACCACAAACTTTCTCTCTCCTAATGACTTGTCTAACACTCTGAAAAAGATCTCTCCTTCAACAGGCTTATTCAACTCTTTATATAGGGTAGTACACAAGGGATGACAACTAAGTTGTCCTTTATTTTCGGGAATGACTTGTGAAATATCGCAAGTGTACAAGTATTCATTCTCGCAGCTCTCCTAAACTTCGCTAAGTCTTCACACCTTTCTCGTGTTCTGGATGTCGTCATTCATTGCGTCATTTATGTTACTCTTCTGCGATGCCCTCGCAATGTCGTTGTTTATTGATCCCACGAATTATTGATGTCGCGATATTCTGATCCTACATCTTGCCTCTTCTCATGTCTTCTCTGCGAAGGAGAGAATGTCATGAGAACCAATATTTTGAAATGCCGCAATCGTTTGTTTTCCTCCAACTTTTTGCCGACAAGATTCCGTGAATTTAGGAATGATTTGTTTACACGTATCTAAAATTTCCTTTTTACCGGCACATTTAATGTTATCCGGTTACTCTTTTCTCATCTATTTAAAGGAGGATTCATTGTGAAAGCATTTCTTTTCTTTTACTTCGTCTTCTTCATCGTCTGCAACTTTTTTCTGCTGCTTTTCTTCATCATCTTCTTCATCGTTTTTCTGCTATTATTCTTCTGCTACTGTTTCTATGGCATCAAGGTTTGTTAATTTTACTGAATTTGATCATTTTATGATTGATCTCTCTTTATTGAAGTTGTTTTATTCTGATACTGTTCTTCTTTTAATGATTCCTCTGCCATTTTTGTTTTAGCAAGAACAAATCTAGTACCAAGTTCACCATTGTGAACCCTAATATCTCCATGGGCTCGCAACCGAAATCCACTGCCTCTAAAAGAAAGCCTGCGAATAATAAGGTATTTAAGAAACATTTACTCTTTTAATAACAATATTGTTGCCTCTGTTTCTTATTTATCTTGTAATTCGCAGGATGACAAAAATGTTGATAGGTCCCCCAAGAAGCCTCACCATTCTAAACCTGTTGCACCTTCTGTTACCTTTCCTATATTCAAACTTACAACTCCTACTGCGAAATCTTTGCAAGATAACCCTACTGTTTCTTCCTGCGAAAATACTGTCAAAGATAACACTTCTATGCCTGAATTTCTCATAGATCAAATCCCTCATAACAGTCCCATTGCGAATGAACCTATTTCTTCTTCCATTGTTAATGCCTCTACCATTTCTCCAGTCATTAATCCTCATGAGATTTCCTCTTCTCGTGATATTCCTTTAACAAAAGATGACTCATCTCTTCCTTCTTCTATCGCCGTTACTTCCTTTTCTGAGCAAATCCCTCTTACTAAAGAAAATTTAGAAGGAATAGATGTGGCCTTCAAAGTTCTATCAGATATTGTGAACGATGTCAAGAAGATTTACGTCGAACCTATCAAATCCGATGTCTGCGAGATTTTGAGCAAACACCTTATTACGATAGAATTTCGCAAACATCTTTGGAGCAAGAAATTAATATCTTGAAGAATGATCTCCAAGCTATGACTGCAAAATGTAATATTCTTCAACTTGAGAATCAAAAACTTCAAAATGTTTCACTGGATCGCGATAACCTTCAAGAAGAATGAAGAAGCTGAAAGGTATACTCTTACCTCTCGTCTTGTCCATTTTTTTATTGAACCAAGAGCCGTTGTTCGCCCTTCAAGCTTTAAACCGAAGCGAAAAATGGAGATATACCAGTTGGAATCTCTTTGTTGAAGAAGTTCAAGTTGATAGAGATGCTTGGATGGAGCAATATAACCAATTAGATAATCTTCATACATACTCTGTTGACCAAAAATAATCTTTCTAAAGAAAATGATGACTTAGTACAAGAACAAGGCTCATTAAGTAATGAATTATCTCGCCTCTCTTACTCTTTGACTAAAGCTAATTTGGAGTTGGAAACTTTATCGGATGAGAATGGAATTCTTTCTCAAGAGAAGCGAACTCTGTTAAACAAGGTGGCAATTTATTCGCAACAATTTGATGTTTGTCAAAAATTATGTAAAGAACAAGAACAATCTCTTTGCTCGTTGAGAAATCAACTTGAAGAAGTTACTGCTGAGAAGGATAAACTTATTCAGGGTAGAATAACCTTAAGTGTAAAGTTAAACCAATTCAAGGATCAATGTTCCAAGTTAGAAAAGTCCAACTCTTCTCTTGCGAAAGAAAATGCCTTACTTGTTTCCAATGAAAAAAGCTTGTGATCTCGATTGAAAGGTTTAATTGGAGATAATTTTGACAATGCCATGGATCATTTGGAGAATAGCTGTTCGGCTTTAATCCAATATCTTACCTCGCAGAAGGAAGGTAGTCATATATTTGACTACCTTAATGTATTTATTTATTATCTTGTGATATTTTCCTTGCGAAGTCCAAAAATCTGAATAATTTTCTATGTTCTTTTCTTTTGTAGATGCTGAGAAAAATTTTCATTCTTCTATTGCCACTCTGAAGTCTGATTATTCAAAAATTCGCAAAGAGAATGGAATACTCGCTGCTTCCCTTGCTCTCTCTCACGATCGTGCAGAAAGAAGATTCGATTATATGTATGACTGTAAAGATATAGAGAGTAGAAATTATCAGAAAGCACTCCTTCGTCAATTTCATCTTAAGGCCGAAGTTCTTGTGAATGACATTCTACTATCTAAGTCTCTTGATCCTGTTCGTGTCGAACCTCTAGAAGTGAGTGACGATGAAGTTCCTAATTCTCCTGACAGCGATTTTGACTACAATAGTGGCGAAGAAATCGCAAATAAAGAGACAATCCCTCCTAGTAAAATTGTCAATGATGATCTCGGTGATGGAGGATCTGGTGGAAATATAATAACTGGCGAAAATACGGATAAAGCTGCTGAAGAAAGCCCAGTATCCCTTACGGTGAAAAAAACTGATATTTGAGAATTGACTTTCTCTTGTAATCTTTCATCTTGTACTGTTACTTCTTTATGTACTTCAATCATCTTTTTGATGTGTTCATCTGCTTATTATTACTCTTTCTTTTGATGAATATAATTTTTGGTATTTGATAATTGCTATATTGTTTTCCATTATCTTTATTTATGTGGAAATTCATCATTGCGACAAGATCGCAGGACGTCTTTACATTTTCATGTAATGACCCATTGATCTTGCCTTATCATTATTTTTGTGTGGTCTTATTTTGCCTTCCTAGTTAAAGGTCTTATTTTGCCACCCCTCATTTTGCATCAATATGATAGGCCTAAATATTCTTGCGAACATAAAGTCCCATGACATTGACGTCTTGCGACAAAATCGCAGGACGTCCTTACACTTTCATGTAACGACCCATTGATCTTGTCTTATCATTTCTTTAGTATTTTTGCCTCTACTGGATATTTCTTTTGCGACAATATGACAGGCCTAAATGTTCTTGCGAACGTAAAGCCCCATGACATTGCCGTCTTGCGACGAAATCGCAGGACGTCTTTACACTTGCATGTAAAGACCCATTGATCTCGTCTTACCCTCGCGTTAGTATTATTGCCTCTGCAGGATCATCGCACAAATATGACAAGCCTAAATTTCCTTGCGAAAATAGAGCCTCATGACATTTGCGTCTTAAGACACTTATCAGCTCCCTAATGGAGGGTGCCACCCTTATCATCTCCCTGGTTGCCCCTTCAAGGAGGCGTACATCGGCCATACAAGACTAGCTCCTCCCATCCGGTCTTAACAATAACTTGAGTTGTTTTCGCAACCTCTTATCCCTTATACCTATAGGGCTTATGGTTACGAGACTTCACCCTAAGTGGAGTTTTCTTGGCCGAGTGCGGCATGTGCCAAGACTTTTCAAGAATGGCCGAGACACTTCAAATGTCCTAGGCACTCTTGGCTCAACCGTGTACCTCGGCGCCTTGGTCATACTTGACTCCTTGGAAGAGACCCTCGGTCGTCCAACCGAGGTATAACCTTATATATATAGTTGAAAATCCAAGGTATCTCCCCGGATAAGCTTTCATGGGCCCCAAATTTTCATGACTCGGAGTTCCGGGGGCGGTGTAACCTTTTCCCTGAGCCATGTCAAGAGATACCCCCTTATATGACGCACTTTAGGTCTTACATTTGCCTCTTATGAAATATCATTCGCGAACTAGGGTGTACGCCATAAAGGTTCGTCCCATTCACTCACTCATTCATTTCTGTCAATTCGTTCAATCATTCATTTTTGATTATCTCTTGTTATTTCATTTGCGAGATATTCGCACATTCTTTCTTTATTTTATGCAATTTCGCAATCACTCTGTCGCAGGAACATTTCATATGAATTCATTTCATTCCATTCATTCAACATTTCGGAACTTATTCTTTCCCTTCCATCTTCTATGGGTAATATTTCTTGAGATATAATCTATTCCACGGTCTACCCAATCTCTGGCCCACATCTTTGCCCTCGGGGATCCATTAATCTATAAGCTCCTGTTCCAACTATCTCCTTGACGATATAAGGTCCATCCCATTTTTTCGCCAATTTGCCACCACTTTCTCGCTGATATATTGGTGTTTCTCGCAATACCATATCACCTGGTTGAAATTCGCGTGTCTTGACACGTTTATTATATTCTCTAACTAATCTTCGCTGATAATTCTCCATATGATGTAGTGCTCTTTCTCTGTTTTCCTCTAATTCATCTAATTTAACCAAAATGTTTCCCGCACTAAGATTTTTCTCCCAAGCTTCTCTCTTTGTTGTTGGGATAATAACTTCTGTCGGAAGTACAGACTTCAACTCCATATGTTAGACAAAATGGTGACATTCCCGTAGATTCTCGCCTTGTTGTATTGTAAGCCCATACTGCATTATGCACTTGTTCACACCATGCCTTATTATGTCCTTCTAACTTCTTCTTGTATATCTGCTATTGTTTTATTTGTTGCTTCCGCTTGTCCGTTAGCTTTGTGGGTATAAAGGAGTTGATTTCCCACATTTTATTTGAAATGCATTAAGCAGCAATTATATATTTTGTCCCTCAAACTGTTTCCCATTGTCGGATACCAAATGTCTTTGGAATTCCAAATCTACATATTATGTTTTCGAATATGAAGGTAAAAACATCTTTATCGCGAATGTGTTGTACTGCTTTTACTTCTGCCCACTTTGTGAAATAATCTGTAGCGACAATCAGATATCTCCTTTGCCCTGTACCTGGTAAAGAAGGTCCTACAATATCTAATCCCCACTTTCCAAAAGGCCATACACTTGTTGAATAAGTTAATGGTGCTCCTGGCGCATGTATTTTCTTTCCATGCCTCTGACAATCTTCGCAACGTCTTGATACTTGTTTCGCATCTTCATGCATATATGGCCAATAATAGCCTTGCATTTTCGCCTTATGTGCTAAAGATCTTCCGCCACTGTGATTGCCAAGCATCCCCAATGTGTAACATTTTTAACTCTTGCTTCTCCTTCCTTTCGTGTTAAACATCTAAGCGAGGGTCCATTAAAGGATTTTCGGTATAATACCCCATCTCTTAATTCATAATTTGTTGCACGACTTTTTAATTTTTGTATCTCTAATCTATTTCTTGGTGTTTCTACTTTCATTAGATAAGCATGAAGTTCGTCCTCCAATCCTCGCAATGGGGTCTTTGTGTTTCATCTTCTATGAGCATTACTTACGCTTCTTCCTGTTCCTCTTTGTTGATTGATGGTGATAGAAGTGTGTGTATTTTTTTGCATCTCATGAGATGGATCTGTCATCATACTTGATATAAAAGCAAAAGCATCTCGCAAGTCTATTGTCTTTTCTTGATATGTGTCTCCACTTTATTTTTGGTATCTTCGTGACAATTCTTCAACAAGATTTTTGTATTTTTCAAGGATGCTTCATTTGTAGTATACTCTTCTTTTATCTGGCGAATAGCTAATCGAGAATCACTGGTAATTCTTACATTTTCCAACTTCATTTCTATTGCAAATCGCAAAGCATGTGCTATAGCTTCATACTGTTTCATTGTTGGTAGATGCAAATTCCAATCGAAGAGAAAGCCATTTTATTGCCTTCCGGGCGAAATTATAATGATCCCAATTCCGTTACCTTCTCCATTTGACGATCCATCTACCAATATTTCCCATCTGTTTGGCTCAGTTAATAAATCCCTTGTATTTCCATGTTCTTATTCTATATCCATCATTTCTTCCACTGCCTCATCCTCTTCCAATGGAAATTCTGCTAAAAAGTCTGCTACAACTTGTGATTTAGGTGAGGATAACACTTCATATTTGAGTTTGCAATGACTTACTTGAGCATTCCATCTTTCAACCCTTCCGACCTTTTTGAATTTTTCATGAGTGACTCAATTGGTACTTTTGTCAATACCTTAACTGTGTGTGCTTCAAAGTAGATGCGAAGTTTAAATGTTGCGTAAACTAATGCCAAAATTAATTTTTCAATTTTTGAATAATTTTTCTGCGGCATTGAATGTTTTTTGATGTATTAAATTGGTTTTTCTACTCCTGCGTCCATTCGCGCAACCGCACTTTTCGGTGCATGCGAGGTCATCGCGAGGTAAATTAGTAATTCTTCCCGGGTTACGCTTTTTGTAAGATTGATATATCCATTAGATGTTCTTTTATTCCTTGTAATGCTTTTTCACATTCATCTGTCTATCTAAATTTCGCTCCCTTTTTAAGTATGTTGAAGAAATGCTTGCACTTATCGGATGATCGCGAGATGAATCTTCCTAGCGAAGCTAATAGTCCATTTAATTTTTGCACATCTTTCATTTGTTCTTTGGTGTTGGCATATCGCGAATTGCTTGTACTTTCTAAGGATCAACTTGTATTCCTTCTTTTGACACAATGTATCCTAAAACTTTTCCAGATGCCACCCCAAAGGTACATTTTTCTGGATTTACTTTGTTGTTGAAAAGCCTCATTTTTTCAAAAATTTCCTTCAAATCTCGTACGTGATCTTTTGCTTCTTTGTTTTTTATTAACATGTCATCCACGTATACCTCTAGTGTTTTATGTATCCATTGTTCGAACACTTTCTCTACCATCCTTTGATACGTTGCACATGCATTTCGCAAGCCAAATGGCATTTTTGTGTAACAATATAATCCTCTTGGAGCGAAAAAGGCAGTATGCTCTTGGTCTTCTTCAGCGAGAGGAATTTGATTGTATCCCTTATATCCATCAAGAGAGGATATCCTTTCATTTCCCGTTGCTAATTCAACCATCTGCGGAATATCTGGCAAGGGAAAACTATCTTTTGGACAAGCTTTGTTTAGATCAGTAAAATCTATGCAAATTCTTATTATTTTTTTCTTCTTTGGGACTACAACCATATTCGCTATCCATTCGGGGTATTTTGCTTGTCTAATAATTCCAGCATCAAGCATCTTCTGCAATTCTTCTTCTATTTGAGGATGATATGATGTTGCAATTTTTCTAATCCTTTGCTTGAATGGTCTTGCATTTTTATCAATATCTAATTTATGGCACGCTACAGATGGATCTATTCCAGGCATCTCATCCATATCCCATGCGAAAATATCTTTGTAATCTCGCAACAAATCAATAGTCTTTCTTTCCTCATCTGCCTCCATTTTAGTCCCAATTTTTAACATCTTTGGTTCTTCTTCAGTTCCAATATTTACTTCCTTTGTTGGTTCTGCCGCAGTGTAGCTAGCCTTCGGTTCTCCCATGGGTGTTGGTGATGAGTGCCAAATAATGCATATTTATACACCTTTTTATTGGCAATTTACTCATCTTTTGCGCTTAGAAATCAGATATTATCCCAGATTCTGTGTTTTCTTTGTTTTCAAGAATAAATATTTGTATTAATTAATTTTGTGTTTTTAGATAATAAATAAAGCTCGGAGAATTTGAGCGGCCAAAAGAGCGAAGAATTGGAGACGAGCATCTATGGAGCGAAAGCCAAAGCCAAGGCCTGTGATTCAACAACAAGTAGCAACCCAACTTACAAGACATGGGCTTGAGTTAGCCGTGACCAGCCAGATCCGAGTCCGTCTCATCCAGGCCGTTAGATTCGATCTACCCTAGATCCGACGCTCGTTCCAACCATTCCATCAAAGATCGCCGCTCCGCTCAACACCGAAGATGTCTATATCTGAGAGCCGTTCGGATCTCGCTTATCTTCATCCTACGCTCGCTAGGCGGTCTCATCTTTCCCCGATGTTCATGCCTCACAGCAAAACTACCTACCCTATACCTCTCGAGCCATACCCATTCTCTTCTCCATCTTCTCTTTCTTCACCTCACCCCGACACGGAGCGAGCTACGCAAACCCATTCCACCACCATCTCCTCCCTGACCAGCCATTGCCACCACACCCTATTTCTGTTCCTCCATCACCAACCACTCCATCGGTGCGGCTACCTTCACCCCTCTCTAGTGTTAGTTACCTCTCTCTTAGCTTCTCTCATAACCTAGAGGCTAATTTAGAGATAACTAAAACTAGGGTTCCGAAACCAACAACCACGCATGGGTTGCGGAGCGAATTGACAAGAGAGGGAAGGCGAATCAGTATGGGTTGAATTATTTTTTAATTAATTTCAATTTTTAAAGAATTAGGGTTTCTTTGTTTTGGGGGAATCAATTGCATGTATAAATAGAACCAAAGGGGGTTGATAGAAAGCACGCTGGATTAGCCGGAGCTTGATCATTTAGCTTTAATTTGGTTTAATTTTGTGTATTTTGTTATTCTATCATGTTTTAGTTTAATTTGCTAAGGTTTCATTGAAACCCTAATTTCTGATTATGTTTAAACTCTGTTGAATGTTCTTGAGGGCTTAAATTTTTAGATACTTTCAATTCTAGCATCTAACACTCTTCTCTCACAATGCATGCCAATGCCATGGATGCATTGTAGTTAGGTTACACTTGTGTTTAGAATGCTACGCTCAATCCTTAGAATCATAGGCTAATTCTCTTGGTGGTTGTGCTTCATTAGACAACCAGTACTCTAGGTTAGCAAATTAGGTGGTAATTGAAGGATTACAAGGAGAAACTCCTTAGCTAGGTGATGGAATTGACACACCTCACTTGTCTACCATAGGAACAAGAAACCTCAACTCGGTTGAGCACACACTAGGAATTTAGTGGTGGATTTGAAGACTTAGCATACTTTTATCACTTGTCTTTTACCTTAGTTTAGGTTTACTTCATTTCACCTTAGCCGATATCGGCAACCAAAACATCTTTGTTACCTTGTCACTACACCATGTCACTCTTGAAGTCGGTTTAGCATAGCCATTGATCAACCTTAGAGCACCACAAGTCCTTGTGGGATCGGCCGTACCTAAGCGTCTCCGATAGACGCCGTGCACTAACGGTATAACATGTAGGCTTAAAATTATACACCTTTAGAGGCTTACCAAGTTTTTGGCGCCGCTGCCGGGGACTTGGCGCGTGCCCTATCGATTATTGGCTTTCTTTGCTGAGTTCCAACTATCCCCTATACATAGTCACCTCACTGTACACATTTACTTTGTTTTTGCTATTTTTAGTCCTGTTCTTAGAGTAACTTAGCCATAATATTTTTTTCATTCCGGCACTCTTTATTGTTAACAGTTCTGCATCATTTCCCTGCATATTAACCCCATCAGTCCAAGTTATTCTCAGGCGCATGTGGTAAGGCTGAGCCAACCCAGTTTGTGCTACCCATATTACTTGTTGTGCTTGCTGCTTATGACTGTTGAGCAAAGCCTAGGAGGTCAAGAACAAGCGCGGTTCTTGAGGTAAGCCTAAACTTCCCTGAATGCCTCGTGCCTAGTACATTGCTCTAGGAATCCATCGCACTTGTCATATTTGCGGTGCCCTGTAGGCTACTATGCTTAAGTTACATTCTAGCTACGCTTGTTATTTATTAGCCCTGAATTTGTGACTTGAATTTGAACTTAGATAACCAACCTTGAGCATAGCCTCTGCACCCCAAGCACTGCAACTTGTGAGCCCTTTGCCACCTTGCTAGCCCCTGAAGGCTGCAAGTGTGAGTTCTGAGATACCCAAGGCGGGTGCTTTAAAACCTAGTTGTCATTTGCCCGAGCTTGTGTGAGGCCTTGTAAAGCTTACTATCGGTGAGCTACACCACTTGCCCCGCAAATCCCGAGTATAACCTACGAAAAGTGTAACAGACAACCAACCCGATTGACTTCATACGTGGCTTGTGTGAATGTATGGATCGGCTTTTGCAAATTGTGTGTGCTCTGTGGCATTTAATTGAGTTGTGATAATCGGAAATTTGTCTTTGTTTGTATAAGTTGTTGTGCAATCTAAGCCTTGTGCACCGCTCCCGGCTCCCTGAAGTCATAGTGTGTTTGAAGTGCTCTGTCTTTCATTAAAATTCTTTGAAATATTGTTCATCATCTTGTAAACTGCCACTGTAGTGCCACTGTGTTCACCACCTTGCTATCCCCCAGAAGCCGCAAGCTTGAGCTCCCTTGCTAGCCCCCTTGTGCATGCTCGTTGACTTGTCGTGCGTTGATAATCTATGCTTCTTTGGTAATCTGTGTGTGAACCGGGTTTCTGTCTTCATTACGAGCACATAGGTTGTGCTAAATTTAAAACCTTCCACTGCACACATTGCATTGTCTGTGCACTCACATGAGCCGTGGTTTTGAAGTTGGCCAAGCTTGTAACTGATCAGCTGCAACAGCGAACCAGTGCATGAGCTGAGCACAGACCAGCCTGCACAACCACCAGGCTGTGTCAATTTCGCTGTGTGCTCAGCTGAAGCCCTCAACCTGGGCTGAACATAACCTAGAGCCCAAACCCAAAATTTGAAACTGCCTGGCCTGGGCTAACCCACAATCAACCAAACGGTGGTGGGCTAGCATTATAACTGGGCGCACTTGAACTGGGCTGTGCAATTGCAATCTAAGCGAAAAACCCGGCCACCGGGCTCGCATCTGCCAAGCCCACATAAGCCACACTGCTGGGCTTAAACTAAACTGAAGCCCACATCTGTTGGGATGTGCACACAACTGGGCTGTGCAGTTTCACATAACCTGGGTTTAAACCAAACTGAGCCCACAGTCCCACTGGGCTATACATTCCCACATAAACCAAACTTTCCCAAACAACAAGCCCACAACAAACCAAAACCAACAAACCAAATGAAGCCCAATAAACCAAATTCCCACATAAACCAAAGCCCATTTTTATGAATGTTAATGTTTCTGTACATTATCTTTTGGGTTGACCCGCAACTCTTTAAATTGTTAGTGTATGGTGAATTTTTGTATATAATCCAGTAGGACTTGTTAAATTTTTCTTTTCTTGAATCGGGTGAGTCTTCTTGCACATATATTATGCTAATCCGATATGATCTCCGTTGAGAATGTTGGATTCTAGCCTTGACTAATGAAGCTCAACCTTGCTCCCGCCGACATCCGGTAATCTCTTCCCTTTTCTCTTATCAGCATAGTTCTCATGGTATGTAACTGTTTAAATTTTTTCTATCTGTCGACACATTGAGGACAATGTTTGATTTAGGTTTGGGGGTGCATTTGCATATTTTTGCATATAGAGTTTTTAGTCTTCTTAATCTTTTAATTTTAAAAAAAAAAAAATAAAATAAAATAAAAATAAAACTCTTTTTGTAAAAACCTCCAACTTTTAGAGATTTTAGAGTCACTAGCATGCTTCTAGCTATGTTTACATAGAGAATTTTTTCTGACCGAAATAACAAAAGTTAGAAGTACTTAGGAAAACGCAATCGGGTTCCTTAGTTGATTAGAGCGTTAAAGTTGGATTTAACCATACCGGAGGGCGAATTAGGTCTTTGTTTAGATATTCGGTAGTAGAATTGTGATCACCCATAGTGGAGACTACCCATTTTACATCAAGTGAGGCACCAACCTTCAATTTTTTGCAACTTTCTAAAAAGTTTGTTAGAGTGTGTGTCACCGATACGTCAATTCGGGTAGGAATGGTGAGCTACCCAACTTCTCACCACCTTGGCACTACTTTTGATCTCTTGAGTGCTAGTTTTTGTCAATCATGAGGGTGACGTCTAAAGATGAAAGCTCCTTCTAAATACCGATTTGCAGTTAGCATCTCTCTCTCTCTCAATCGGCAAGACCCATAGAAACACATCATCGTCAACAAACGGAGCATCATCGAATATGGAAAGAAAAATTGATATAGTCCAAGGTTTATGTACAACAAAGAAAAGAAAATAGGATGAGAATTAATAAAATTTATAAAATCAAGACAATACAAGTTGTGGAAAAATTGAGTGATAAAGTCCTTTGTCCATGGAGTTAGTTGTTTCATTATTTGTATTTTTATTTTCACTTATTATAAAATCAAAAAAAAAAAAAAAAAAAAATCAAAAAATCAAAAAAATATTGTAGTTTATTTTTGCTACCACCATGGTAAAGAAGAGTTCAAAAAGAAAAATCCAAACAACAAGGAATTTGAGTAGAAAAATTAAAATTTGTCAAGTTTTGTGAAGTTTAGAAGTTCGTCATCAACATTTGAAGACCGAAGACCGAAGATCGAAGACGTTTCTATGGTTCTTATGAGAGAGTGATATTAATTGCCGATCGGGTGAGAAGTGAGTGAGTACTCCCACCCCTTGCTAATGGTTGATTTCCTTTCTTAGAGATCATCGAGGAAAAAGATTCTTTTGTCCACACTTCGTGGAGTCTTGACCTTGATCGTAGCGTCAAAAATAAATTTACACTTTCTTACTACTCAAAATATAAATATAGCAAGGGCAAGAAAGGATCGATCCACGAGAGAGGTCTAGGTTGTCAAATTGTTAAGGTTTCCTATATAAAACACCGAGGATTTTGTGATTATAATAAACTAAATAAAACAAATAAAGCAAAGCAAACAAATAAAATCAAGGATGAGAAATATTGGTTAAGGATTTCGTTTTTCATTCACTAACATGCTTTTCACAATAACTAGAATTGATATTTTAATCTCAACTTTTATCAAAGACCCTAGAATACCTTGATCGCAAGAATATCCCAAACCTCCTCATGTCATCAACAAACACATTAAAAGATGCTGAATATGAATTCTACCTAAAGGAACAACCTAACGTGTAAAAGCACTAATCAAGTTTAATTCCCTAGATGCGTTAAGTTCTATGAAATCAGGCCAATCAAAGCAATCGAACGTGGAAAGCGCACTAATCCGATTTAACAAAGGTTACGATTCACATATGATCATAAGAATATATCACTACAAACCATAATCATATTATGCTACTTGTATCCAAGGAATATCACTTTTGCGTATAATAAACCCTAAACTAGCAATAGATGTGACTAGAAGTTCTACCAATTTGCAACTTGACAAAGCAATCAATCAATCATAAAACAATATTTTCAGAGAATTGCAAACGATAATTATGAGACAAAAATAATATATTGAATCAAAGAATCATATTATGTGAAATCCAACTATTCCATAACCAATAATAAACTTAGGTACTCATATTCATGGAGTTCATCACAAGAAGAAAGAGAAAAGACTTCATGGTTCTAAACCCTAGAATAAAGTAGAAGAGATAATAAAACGTGGTAGATCCCCTCTTATGCTCGGCTACTTGGTCTTATATAGGCTTTCGCACCGACCATAGTTCTCATGAATTTCCTTATTTGATAACAATCTTAGTCGTCAACAGTGTTTCGGTGCGTATGGAAAACAGATGCTGATGACTCGGTGTAACAAGGAGCGTCATAGCATATTTAACATGGCTTATGATTGGTTGGATCTTGGTGGGGTATTTTATTAAATCAACGTGTCATCTTCTAACACGGATTTTACATACAACTCCACGTACAAAGCTGCATCTTAGGATTCTGTTTTATTTTCTACGCGTTAGGAAATGTCTCCAAGATAACTCTTTCTTTCTCTATTCCCAGTTCTTCTCAAATTCGTCCACAGAGGCACCACTTATCTTCCCAGACTAAATTCTCGACCATGAAACTCACCCCTTTGTCTCTGTTTTGTCGCTCTCAAGTCTTGTTCCAAAAAGGCGAGACGCAGTTTCTTTCCCCCGACTTCTCCTTGTTTCAAAATACCAACCAACAATTCGAGCTTCCTCTTCTCTTTGTTCAACTCGTTTCTTCATCTTGTCACTGCCACTGACTTCATCATCTAAGCTAGAACCTTCGAAATATATTCGTTCTTCCCTGTCGACAACTCCCGGCTGAGCCATCCTCTCCACGGCAGTTCACAACCGCATGTTCGCAGACTCCACACGATCATCATGATCACTACCTTGCTACTCGACCTCCACCATCAACCCAGCAACATCCTTCATCAGTTGCACTCACCGAAAACAGCCAACTCCATTAGTGGCAACAACAATCTTCTTTGCCACTGCTCCCCTGTCACTAGCTCTTCCACCAAGCTCGAGCAAATATCTTCTCTGTTACTCTCATCAACTATGCTTAACCCCAGCTCCCATTTCAGCCAACAGCCTCCATCTTCCCGATAACCAAAGCAAATACCATTTTCAAAACAGCAACTCCATCTTCCCGAGCTCACTTCTCTCTGTTCCACTCGAGTTCCATGCATAGCTTACTCATTCCATCTCCCTAGCTAGCACAACCATGCCATGGACTGGTCGTGAACTCAAAAGTTACAGGTTGATGATTCCCTGAACTCGCCGGCAAATATTGAAGACGATGGTGATGAGATGATAATTGGCGCCTTAAGCATGATTTGAATTAGGCTTCCCCCAAGTAAAATTCCTGACTCCCCTTAGCAGTTCCTTTGGAAATGGCAATCCCTTAACACTGGATGCCCCTTAACAAACGAGGGGATGTCAATAGTAGTAGACCTACAAAATGACCATTGTGCCCTTTTGGTCTTCCAAGTCCTTCTTTTGCTCGTAACTTCTTCATACGATGTCGGAATGACTCCGTTCTTTCGGCATTGTCTTCATCTTCTCGTCCTCTACACAATGAAAAGTAGAAATCTTGTATTTGAACGAGTTCCAATTGGTCTTTTTGCTCCAAATGACTCCATTGCACCTAATAAACTCAAAAGCACACATAAGATACATAATTTACAAGAAAACTCATAAAAGAAAGCATAAACTCTACATAGTAAATACGGTGTATTCTACACCTATCAAATTCCCCCACACTTAGACTTTGCTAGTCCTCGAGCAAATCAAACAAAACTAAAATACAACAACTCCGTGACGTCGAGGCTACGGTTAATTTTAGCATAAATAATAAGCCTTTAAACCCCTAGGTGTCCCTAGTGGACGAGTTATAGTCTCGTGAAGGTTTACTAGAGATATACCTACAAAACCTATATTTCAAACTCCGTCTATTCGTGACAAATCAATGAACGAATCCAAATTGACTACAGGAGGAGGTACCTTGCAAATTCAATTCATATATTAGTAAATAAACTCTAATTAGATAGTTGAACAAGCCACAATACTCGGAAACTAACAAACCACAATCACAATGAAAGATTAAGAAGATGGATAAAGATGTAGATGTTGGCGGATATTCACAAGTGTTCGATGTTTCCCATATCCATCTGAAGGTCACTGCTAAGATGAACCTAATCCTATTGGATTGAGCTACTCAGTGTTGAATGCTACATCAAATCAATTGGCATATACAAGGGAACCAAAAGTGACTTTATTCAACACAATAATAATTTCTTCTTTTTTATATGATTGGATCAAACTGGGTCCAATTTCTCTTTCTTTTTTTTTTTTTTTTAGACGGCATGATTAGATCTTTTGGATCCAAGCGCATGCTTCTTGTCAGCAAGTACATGATAGTTGCCTTGGATCCTGCATTCCACGCTTGTTTAGGCGACGGAGACAGGGACTACGTTTCACACATACTGCTATTCCCAAGTGTCTTTTTATTCCGTTTTGGTCTAATTGGTCGGTCCTTTTTTTTTCATATATTTTTTTCATTTTTTTTTTTTTTTTTTTTCAATTTTTTTTTCTCTTTTTCTAGTAACTCAATCACTCTATTTCATCCTAGCAGTAATAACACGTCGATGTTTAGTGACCCACCAAAGCACTTAGAGAACAATAGATAAATATGGAAAAATAAAAATAGAATGCGATATGGTGATATTAGAGATATGGTAACAACTATCATGTTAATTTGTGATTTCGAGCTATATACCTCCCTTTTAGTTAATTGGTTCCTCAACTCCTGCATTCAAAATGGTTCCATCCACTAATGGTGTCAAAAACAAACTACACAAACATATAAATGCTCCCCCACACTTAAACTTCACATTGTCCTCAATGTGTAAAACCGAAAATTCTGAATTCTGACGTAACAGCAGATAAAACGCAAAAACTGTGCAAATTGGTAAGGAATTTGGAAAAACTCCATTTCACAAAAGTTGTTCACCTACGTGTTTTCTACACAGTGTCAAAATTTCATAGTGTTTTGATAAACGGTCTGACAGTTATGGTCTCTGGACTGAACTACGCGCAGTCTGAAATTTTCTGACGAAAAGGTATTCGTCATAATTCTCTTCTAAGATAGATTACGGACTCAATGAAATTAAACATAGGGATGCAAATATGATATGAAAACAGTAAAAAAAAAAAAAAATGAAACAAAAATAAAATGCAAAAGGATAAGAGATACAAAACCGGTGGGTTGCCTCCCACTAAGCGCTTGTTTTAAAGTCGACGGCCCGACTTAGCTTCTTGTAAGATTCATTCCCCATACACCAATAATCGGAAAAGTTGGGGATCCTTCCATAGAACCTGTTTTGCAAACACTAGCTTCACACAAATATTAGTAACATAAAGCAAAAGTGAAGCTATGAACCGATAAAAGCTTCCCCCACACTTATTCTTGTCCACACATGGAAGTGTATAAAGAATATAGAAGTCGGGTACCTCCACGGTTTCTGGTTCCATAACCTGCATAGTATGAGAATCAAGTGTCTCTAATGGCGGAAAACGAGAAACAAAGTCAGTCAACAATATTCTCGAAGCACATACATTCAAACCAATAAGAGGTAAAGGAGAAGAAACAATAGGCAAAGGGTTAGATAAACCTTGCACAATCTCTTGTATTACGGAATCCTCTTCATCCTTGAAAAACTCAAGTGAATTATTCACCTCTTTTATATCATGGTCCTCTATCAAACCTTGCAACCATTCTTCGTCCGTTTCGCGCTTTAACCAAAGTATCGACATAAACATTATCATTACAATCATTTGCAAGCTCAATTGGGTCTTCCACAATATTGGTCAAAACGGTCTCATTCTCAACACATTCCTCCTTTTTGTTGTAAGGCACATACTCTTTTGCGGATCCAAATTTTATCATAAGAAACCTTTTTAGAATACTCGAAAATGCATCATCCTCAAGCTCCACCCTTTGAATAGGCTCTTGATCATTATTAAGATCAATGCTTGAGTAATCTACACAAGTGTCGACATATTCCTCTTCATCTTCATCTTGATCCAAAAAAGACTCCTCGGAGATGTCACCATGAGTTGTTTCAAGCAATATATCATAATCACCGTCACTATCATAGTCAACATAAGATTGTTCCTCGCTGAATTTAGTGTTGCTAATCTCTAACTCATCCTTTTGAATAGGTGAATGATCATTATTACGATCAAGAGTTGAGTTAACTACACAATTATCAACGAAAGTGCCCAAGGATTGGCCGTTTTCAACATTAGCATCAATCAAATATTCATCACAAACCATATGCACATTAGAATTATCCATATCTTCCTTATATTGATCAATACCTCTTCGCAAAATAGTCATACCTTCACGAAGTTCTTGGAGTTGCTCGTTTGTAGTCTCTTTAGCTTTTTGAAATTCCTCTTGTAAAAAGGTGGAAACTTTATCTATAAAATTAGAGACTTTTTGTTCACAAGCATAAGAATCCTCCCATCCTTGTTGTTGTTCACACACATACTCACCATAAGGTTGTTGAGGAAAACCATAAGGTTCCATGGAATATTGGTCATAACCAATAAATGGTTTTGATTATACCCATGGAATTGGTAGTTGTCGTATTGTTGAGGTTGTTGAAAACCGCATCCGTTGTTCCAATATGCTCCTTCCATAGAAATAAGCACCTGAAATAATTCTCAAACCAAGGTTAAAACCCAGAAAATAAGAAAAAATAAAAATAAAAATAAAACAAAAACTAAATACAAAAATAAGAAACCAAAAGCAATTGACAATATTGCCTCCGACAACGAGCGCTAAAATTTGACCATGATCGTAAGCGTCAAAAATAAATTTACACTTTCTTACTACTCAAAATATAAATATAGCAAGGGCAAGAAAGGATCGATCCCACAGAGAGGTCTAGGTTGTCAAATTGTTAAGGTTTCCTATATAAAACACCGAGGATTTTATGATTATAATAAACTAAATAAAACAAATAAAGCAAAGCAAACAAATAAAATCAAGGATGAGAAATATTGGTTAAGGATTTCGTTTTCATTCACTAACATGCTTTTCACAATAACTAGAATTGATATTTTAATCTCAACTTTTATCAAAGACCCTAGAATACCTTGATCGCAAGAATATCCATAAAACCTCCTCATGTCATCAACAAACACATTAAAAGATCGAATATGAATTCTACCTAAAGGAACAACCTAACGTGTAAAAGCACTAATCAAGTTTAATTCCCTAGATCGTTAAGTTCTATGAAATCAGGCCAATCAAAGCAATCGAACGTGGAAAGTGCACTAATCCGATTTAACAAAGGTTACGATTCACATATGATCATAAGAATATATCACTACAAACCATAATCATATTATGCTACTTGTATCCAAGGAATATCACTTTTGCGTATAATAAACCCTAAACTAGCAATAGATGTGACTAGAAGTTCTACCAATTTGCAACTTGACAAAACAATCAATCAATCATAAAACAATATTTTCAGAGAATTGCAAACGATAATTATGAGACAAAACTAATATATTGAATCAAAGAATCATATTATGTGAAATCCAACTATTCCATAACCAATAATAAACTTAGGTACTCATATTCATGGAGTTCATCACAAGAAGAAAGAGAAAAGACTTCATGGTTCTAAACCCTAGAATAAAGTAGAAGAGATAATAAAACGTGGTAGATCCCCTCTTATGCTCGGCTACTTGGTCTTATATAGGCTTTCGCACCGACCATAGTTCTCATGAATTTCCTTATTTTATAACAATCTTAGTGGTCAATGAGTGTTTGGTGCGTATGGAAAACGAGATCTTGATGACTCGGTGTAACAAGGAGCGTCATAGCAGTACGAACATGGCTTATGATTGGTTGGATCTTCAGTGGGGTATTTTATTAAATCAACGTGTCATCTTCTAACACGGATTTTACATACAACTCCACGTACAAAGCTGTACCGGATTCCTGTTTTTATTTTCTACGCGTTAGGAAATGTCTCCAAGATAACTCTTTCTTTCTCTATTCCCAGTTCTTCTCAAATTCGTCCACCGGCACCACTTATCTTCCCCCGACTAAATTCTCGACCATGAAACTCACCCCTTTGTCTCTGTTTTGTCGCTCTCAAGTCTTGTTCCAAAAGGCAGACGTTAGTTTCTTTCCCCGACTTCTCCTTGTTTCAAAATACCAGCCAACAATTGAGCTTCCTCTTCTCTTTGTTCAACTCCGTTTCTTCATCTTGTCTTTGCCACAGCTTCATCATCTAAGCTAGAACACTGAAATATATTCGTTCTTCCATGTCGACAACTCAAAGCAGCCATCACTCTCCACTTCAGGTTCACAAGCGCATGTTAGCAGCTCCACCTGATCATCATGATCACTACCTTGCTACTCGACCTCCACCATCAACCCAGCAACATCCTTCATCAGTTGCACTCACCGAAAACAGCCAACTCCATTAGTGGCAACAACAATCTTCTTTGCCACTGCTCCCCTGTCACTAGCTCTTCCACCAAGCTCGAGCAAATATCTTCTCTGTTACTCTCATCAACTATGCTTAACCTTGACTCCCATTTCCCCAACATGACCTCCATCTTCCAGATAACCAAAGCAAATACCATTTTCAAACAGCAACTCCATCTTCCCGAGCTCACTTCTCTCTGTTCCACTCGAGTTCCATGCATAGCTTACTCATTCCATCTCCCTAGCTAGCACAACCATGCCATGGACTGGTCGTGAACTCAAAAGTTCTGAGGTTGATGATTCCCTCGAACTCGCCGGCAAATATTGAAGACGATGGTGATGAGATGATAATTGGCGCCTTAAGCATGATTTGAATTAGGCTTCCCCCAAGTAAAATTCCTGACTCCCCTTAGCAGTTCCTTTGGAAATGGCAATCCCTTAACACTGGATGCCCCTTAACAAACGAGGGGATGTCAATAGTAGTAGACCTACAAAATGACCATTGTGCCCTTTTGGTCTTCCAAGTCCTTCTTTTGCTCGTAACTTCTTCATACGATGTCGGAATGACTCCGTTCTTTCGGCATTGTCTTCATCTTCTCGTCCTCTACACAATGAAAAGTAGAAATCTTGTATTTGAACGAGTTCCAATTGGTCTTTTTGCTCCAAATGACTCCATTGCACCTAATAAACTCAAAAGCACACATAAGATACATAATTTACAAGAAAACTCGCAAAGAAAGCATAAACTCTACATAGTAAATACGGTGTATTCTACACCTATCAAGTCTCCAGATTTTATTTCGGAAGGTTATCCTTCTTACCTACAACGTGTGCAGGATTTCTCTCTTTATTCCTGCCTGCACACATGAGAGACTAAAAAGCGATCTTTTTGAGTGCAATTATCATAAAACCCTAATGGTGAGGCGAGAGAAGTCGAGGCTTATGATCACAATCGAATCCGAATTCTTTCATATGGTATGGTTACTTCTCGCTCGGCACTTAAGGATGAGAATGCGTTCTTTGGTAGTTCTAACTTCTTGTTACTAGCACGAGAAACTCTATGTCCTCATAGCTTCTTGGAGGCTTGAGACTCTTTTACACTACGAAGTTGGAGAAGGTTTTGTGGGTACACCTGCGGTAAACCCTCACGAGACTACAACTCGTCCACTAGGGACACATAGGGGTTTAAAGGCTTAGTGCATACGCTAAATGCATTCGAGAGACTGCGACGGGGGTATAGTTAGGATTTCTTAATTTCATTTCACTTGAGGACAAGTAAAATTCAGGTTTGGGGGTATTTGATGAGTGCCAAATAATGCATATTTATACACCTTTTTATTGGCAATTTACTCATCTTTTGCGCTTAGAAATCAGATATTATCCCAGTTACGTGTTTTCTTTGTTTTCAAGAATAAATATTTGTATTAATTAATTTTGTGTTTTTAGATAATAAATAAAGCTCGGATAATTTGAGCAGCCAAAGAGCGAAGAATTGGAGACGAGCATCTATGGAGCAGAAGCCAAAGCCAAAGCCCGCAATGCTTGATTGCAACCCAACAAGTAGCAACCCAACTTACAAGACATGGGCTTGAGTTAGCCGTGACCCAGATCCGAGTCCGTCTCATCCAGGCCGTTAGATTCGATCTACCCTAGATCCGACGCTCGTTCCAACCATTCCATCAAAGATCGCCGCTCCCGCTCAACACCGAAGATGTCTATATCTTGAGCCGTTCAGATCTCGCTTATCTTCATCCTACGCTCGCTAGGCCAGTCTCATCTTTCCCCGATGTTCATGCCTCACAGCAAAACTACCTACCCTATACCTCTCGAGCCATACCCATTCTCTTCTCCATCTTCTCTTTCTTCACCTCACCCCAGACACGGAAAGCGAGCTCGCAAAACCCATTCCACCACCATCTCCTCCTCGACAGGCAGCGCCACCACCCTATTTCCTGTTCCTCCATCACCAACCACTCCATCAGTGCAGCTACCTTCACCCCCTCTCTAGTGTTAGTTACCTCTCTCTTAGCTTCTCTCATAACCTAGAGGCTAATTTAGAGATAACTAAAACTAGGGTTCAGCCAACAACCACGCATGGAGTTGGAGCGAATTGACAAGAGGGGAAGGCGAATCAGAGTATGGGTTGAATTATTTTTCAATTAATTTCAATTTTAAAGAATTAGGGTTTGCTGTTTTGGGGGAATCAATTGCATGTATAAATAGAACCAAGGGGGTTGATAGAAAGCACGCTGGATTAGTTTTAGCGAGTCATTTAGCTTTAATTTGGTTTAATTTTGTGTATTTTGTTATTCTATCATGTTTTAGTTTAATTTGCTAAGGTTTCATTGAAACCTAATTTCCGATTATGTTTAAACTCTGTTGAATGTTCTTGAGGGCTTAAATTTTTAGATACTTTCAATTCTAGCATCTAACACTCTTCTCTCACAATGCATGCCAATGCCATGGATGCATTGTAGTTAGGTTACACTTGTGTTTAGAATGCTACAGCTCAATCCTTAGAATCATAGGCTAATTCTCTTGACTTGGGTTGTGCTTCATTAGACAACCAAGACTCTGGTTAGCAAATTAATGGTAATTGAAGGATTACAAGGAGAAACTCCTTAGCTAGGTGATGGAATTGACACACCTCACTTGTCTACCATAGGAACAAGAAACCTCAACCGGTTGAGCACACACTAGGAATTTAGTGGTGGATTTGAAGACTTAGCATACTTTTATCACTTGTCTTTTACCTTAGTTTAGGTTTACTTCATTTCACCTTAGTAGTATCGCAACCAAAACATCTTTGTTACCTTGTCACTACACCATGTCACTCTTGAAGTCAGTTTAGCATAGCCATTGATCAACCTTAGAGCACCACAAGTCCTTGGTTGGTCCTTTTACTTCCTTCGCGAGATCATTCTCTTCATCATATATTCCTTTTCCTTCTTCCGCTCTTATCATGTAAGTTTTAAATTCTTCTTCCTTTTTATTGCTTTTGCCATCTTCTTGCGATCTTTTCGCCTCTTCACTGTTCTTCATAATGTTTTACCTCGATTTGATGATATATTCTTCCTTTATCAGTATCTCCTTTAATTTCGCTAATTCCACTCGGTATAGGAAATTTGACACATTGATGAAATGTTGATGCTACATCTTTTATTGCATGTATCCATGGTCTTCCCAACAACATGTTATATGGTGATTTCATATCCACTACACATAACGTCACATGTGTTTCAATTTCTCCCAACAAAATTCGCATTTTTATTTCCCCTTTGGGTTTTTTTATGGATTTGCCAAAACCATAGACATGATATGTTGCGGAAGTCAATTCTTCAACTTTGTATCCCAATTTCTTATAAGCATGATAAAACATTATATTCACGATCTCCTGTGTCCACCAAGGTTCTATTTATTGCCCACTCTTCCACTTGTTTTTGTTAATTTTCCCTCTTCTTTGCTCGCATTTATCGTAATCACCAATGGAGATGTGTGATTTAAATTCTCTCCTGATATCTCCATTGCAGTGAACATAATCTTCTGTTTTTCCCATTCTTTCAAGGGTGATGATTTCTCTATTTGTTATAATCTTCTTTCCTTCAAAATCTCTTTTGTGTATTCTTCCTTTGATGCTTTCATGAAATTCATTAACCATTGCTTTTGTAATCATATTACATTCCAATTCTTCATTACTCTCTTTGATCCTAGTTTTCTCCAATTTATCCATCATACTCTTGATTTTAACAATTTTAGTGACAATATCCAATCTCTTATCTTCAATTGTTCCTTGTTTCTAGCGCCAATATGTAGTTGCAGGAAATCCTACACTACACCCCTCACAATAATCCACACAACTAAGACATTTGAAGATGAATAACAATGATTTTATTGATTAATTCCTTGAATGTTTACAAGATAAGATAGAAAAGAGCTAAAGAAATTACAATCACCACAAACTTTCTCTCTCCTAATGACTTGTCTAACACTCTGAAAAAGATCTCTCCTTCAATAGGCTTATTCAACTCTTTATATAGGGTAGTACACAAGGGATGACAGCTAAGCTGTCCTTTATTTTCGGGAATGACTTGCGAAATATCGCAAGTGTACAAGTATTCATTCTCGCAGCTCTCCTAAACTTCGCTAAGTCTTCACACCTTTCTTGTGTTCTGGCTGTCGTCATTCATTGCATCATTTATGTTACTCTTCTGCGACGCCCTCGCAATGTCGTTGTTTATTGATCCAACGAATTATTGATGTCGCGATATTCTGATCCTACAACTCTCTCGGCTAAATATGTGATGGATTTATTGAGACTGAATCTATGGAACGTTTTTGTGATCGGATTGATGGAATCGGCTTCCTTCCTAATAGTGATCGTGATTGATATCTGTAACTGAGTGAACAACCTCCCACTGTGGTCGCCAAAATGTAGTTACCTAAAATCGGTGAGGGGCTAGATATATGATTCTAGGGTTTCTGAAAGTGAGTTACGGGAGGTTGAGCACGAACAATCTTCACCTAAAACACGTACAGTGGCTGTTCAAAGGCTGCTTCAGTCACAGGGAAGAAGGATTAGGGCTGGTCTTAGGGAGGGAAGTTGATGAAGAGAGAGATCAGAGAACAAGTTATTGCTCTGAGAGCTTATGAGAAAGATGATCGTAGCTTGGAAAATAGATGACCTATTTATAGCTGGATTCTCTAATCTCAAGTCGGTGAAGATAAGGATTACTTTCCGTGCCGTGCGGAATAATTCTCCCGTCTCTTCAGGAATAGGGATAAACTTGGTTGAGTTTATCTCATTATTCCACCGCATTTATTCTCTTCTGCGGTGAGAAATAAGCCGGGTATTTCTCACACGTGCCGTAGACCGCTTGGACCAAAACCCTAATTGATATCCCCATTTGTGTGAAGTTTGAATCATCCTTTGTGATGATGTATTTGAGAGATAAATATTCTCTTTAGCCGAGTTGGCCAAGATAAAGAGATATCCTCGATTGTGAGAATGACTAGAATGAGTCACGTGAAAAGGAATGAAATTCCTTAGGAATCGTGTGCAGGGTGTGAGGGGAGATGATGCTGATCTCCCTCTCTCCGTGTCCGGTCACACATGTCATGTGAAAACCATATTATTGTTTGTAGGTGCTCAAGAGAGCCTATCCACGTTTTTGGATAGCCATGTATAATTCAGGCTCAATTTACTAGCCGTGAGTGTATTTGAGAGGCGGATAAATAGGCTTTGAGCGCTAGGTAAGGCGTGCGCTTCTCAAAAAATCTCTCTGTGATTTTTGCAGAGAGATTTTGAATCTCTCATAGATTTTTGCGGATAGCTCAAAAAACTCTCTGTGAATTTTGCAGAGAGATTTTGAATCGCTCAGAGATTTTTGTAGACAGCTCAAAAATCTCTCTGTGATTTTTGCAGAGAGATTTTGAATCTCTCAGAGATTTTCGCGGACAGCTCAAAAATATCTCTGAAGATTTTCTTAACGGATTCGTATCTCTTTGCAGTCAGCTGGGACTCGACCTGTAGAGAAAGAGAAAAAAGATTTGTACGCCCAATTAACGTCTTGGCTCACTTGTCTTTGACCAGCGTATCTTGCAGAGATGTGCTAGGAATAAACTGTGTGTCCATATAATGAGCCAACAAGACCAGTGTATCTCGAAAGGATGTTCTAAGAGTCTGTCGGAAAGGCTCAGAGGTAGAATAACCAGCGTATCTCGTGGGGATGTCCTAGGAGTTATTCGAAAACCTCAGTAAGTCGAGTCAGATCCTAGATCAGACATGACCAGTGTATCTCGCGATGATGTACTAGGAATCAGTCTTTGATCTCAAATAGGGTGAGTCGTGCTTACGGGAGATATGCAAATCTCCGCTCTGGGTTATATGTCCGTCGGGGACGTATTTTCGCATCTACAGAGCCTACATGACCAGCAGCATCTCGTTGAGGGCATATACTAGGAATCATGGCATCACAATCAGCTGCGTCTCGCGAAAACATGCTGGAATTGTGGTTGTTCTAGTTCATAAGTCTGTCGGGGACGTTTTACGCTCTACAGAACCTACGTGACCAGCAGTATCTTGTTGAGGATGTGCGCTAGGAATCACGGCATCACGACCAGCTGTGTCTCGCGGGGACGTATACTAGAAATCGTGGCTAAGTATGCCTTGAGGACCAAGGACTTAATCTCTCCCGCGAGAGTTGAATTCTGTCTATAGAGTAAAAATAACACTTTTGACCTTCATCCAAATTTCACCATCTACACAAGTAAATGTAATATTACCCTATATAAAGAGTTGAGTCGATCATTGTGCGGGAGATTTTTTTTGAATTGTTAAGCAAGTCATTAGGAGAGAGAAAATTAAGAGTGATTGTAATTTCTTTAGCTCTGTTCTACATTTCTTTGTAAATCTTTCAAGAAAACAATTAATAAAATAAAATATATTGTTATTCATCTTCAAATGGATAACTAAACAAATTCGAGTGAGGGGTGTAGTGTGGGATTTCCCGCAACTAAGTAAACATACTTAGTTTTTGTATTGTCTCAATCTCGTATCCATAGACGATCATACGAAGTGTGAACCGATTAGTGCACTGTCTCGACTCAGTCCATAGACAATCACTTTCGGAGAAAGGACTTATAGGTATGAAAAGTTTTAGCTTGAGGTATATTTGGGTGCCCTCGCCTTTTCTGAAGAGAGGGAGGTGCTTGGTCGGTCAAGAATAATTTTTTTTAAGGTTTCTTCCTTTTTAGGGTTCTTTTTTGGGCTCGGGCCCGTAAATACTAAACCGACCAAAATTGGACTTTTGACCGACCAAATCAGCGGTGCTTCATCTCTCCGCACTCACGAAATCACACTCTATCATATTATCAGGGTCCTTATTTGTACATTTGCTTGTACATGAGAAAATCAAGGATTCTGAGAATACCTTTGTACGACCGAGTTCAACCACTGATCTTGTCGACTGAAAATCACCATTTAATGCTTACTGCGGAACATGATTGTCCCTCAATAAGCAGGGGACTTAATGTTGATGGTGGATTTTCGACAAAGGTCAAAATCGTAAAATCATGATACTGCATGTTTCTGACACGGCTTCAGGAACGCATGTGACGATTCGTGTTTTATGAGCCATGACGAATATGTTTCTCTAAAGGCCTTCACTAGCTGAGCGTTCGATGCCTCGAATTTCATCATGACCTCTATGTAGAATAACATAATTGAGCGGTTCGCCGTATGATTGAGAGCTTAACGCCTTCAGGACGTCGGTGATACTCACCGTTCCATGACTACATGAGAGAGACCCACCTCTACATAGAAGAACGATTGGGCGGTTCTCTGTAAGATTGAGAGCAATAACGCCTTTAGGACGTCGGTGACACTCACTGTTCCCTGACTATGTAGAGAGACTGTGTATAGATTCAGGCGGTTCTCCATACATAATTGTTGAGAGGGCTAAACGCCTTCAAGACATAGCAACACTCGTTGTTCCCTGACAATGCACTTTTCAAAACGGGTATGACGCTTTAACTGGCTAATATTCCTTCTGCAAAAAATTAATTCTATCGTGACATTCACCACTAAATTCCTAGAAGATAATATATTTTATCTCATTACTCTGATTTCATGATCGAATCCACGGCTGATCTCATGGAATGGTAATAGATAATTTTATTACACTAATTCTGTAGTCGAATCCACGATCCTATGGGATGGTAATGCGCATTTTATTCTGAACCCATAATCGAATCCACGGCTGATCTTATAGATTGATAATAAATGACTATTCACCTTTATTACTCAGTTTCATGAATTATTCTCTACTGAATTTCATGAATTAGTAATAAATACTCAACAACCGGGCATCTGGACTATCACTGAGTAAGCCCCATAAAATGGTGCAAGTGTATTCCACAATGATGCACGAACGAGCA
This sequence comes from Papaver armeniacum, assembly GCA_023531295.1. Lineage (NCBI taxonomy): Eukaryota > Viridiplantae > Streptophyta > Magnoliopsida > Ranunculales > Papaveraceae > Papaver > Papaver armeniacum. The sequence goes on from JAJJWW010012491.1 coordinate 247,361, forward strand.
CCCATCTCATAATTATTATTTCCATCATCTCATGAAACTCCTCTGTTTGAGCAAAAATCATGGTTTCTTCATATTTTCTCAAATATTGCCCAAACCATGAAAAAGCCACAAAGTCAAATGGTCACATGACCGACTAGGCTACTCACGCAAAATAATCAAATATTATTATTTTAATATTTTCCAAATATTGATTGAATGAGCAAAGTCCTACTTGCTCGTTCGAGCAAAATAAAGAATTTCAGTCAAAGGTCGGACTCTTCTTAAAATCCAAGATGTTGCTCAAACGCACACCAGGAAACACCAAAACTCTCAGGACTGAGACACGGACATTGCGGTGACACGGTCATGCTTCCTTGACCGACCAAGTCCGGCTCTAAGGCTTGCAAGGATCCGGTCCCACATATTCCTATAATTTTGACTTAATTTGCTTGATTGCTCTTATTGGGTCCAAACTGTTTCCAACCAACTTGGAATTTTCTCAAACGACCATCAGCTGGTCCTACGACCACCAAGGGCCGATTTCATGCCCTCTTGGTTGGTCCCTCACTTCTCCATAAATTAGGTTTTTATTCCCTAATGCTCAGACGAGCACTTTTTTTTAATAAATGATGAAACTAGCATTTAAATCATCATTCTTTCGTCAACCAGTCAACTCAGAACCATGGTGCACGCTCACTCTAGCAATTGGGCATCACATGGTCGTCCATTATCCCATGTGATTGGTCCCTCCCTCACTCATGTCCTATTTTCAGCAATTCATCAATTGATGAACAATTGATCAAAAATTAGGGTTTCGAACAAACGCTCCACAAATCATCATTCTGAGCAACTTCAAACACTAATAAATTTATGTTGATCTAGCAACCAACATCTGGATTAATTATATAATATTCGGTATTCTACCAATATTTTAATTAATACTTTATTAGGTCACGTCATCAATAAATAATTCGTCGAATTGAGCAATACTTACTCAGTTGATCGAATATTGATCCAACTATCAATATTCAGTAATTCGTCGAATTGAGCAATACTTGCTCAGTTGCTCGAATATTGATCCAACTATTAATATTCAGTGATTTGTCGAATTGAGCAATACTTGCTCAGTTACTTTAATATTGATCCAACTATCAATATTCAGTAATTCATCGAATCGATGCTCACTCGTGGAATTTACAATCTTTGCTAATACGTGCAATGTCAACATAATTCAAAGAACTATACGTCTCAACAAACATGTTCGATCCATGAATCACTGAGCATTCGTCATTCATGCTCAATTCAACAAAACCTAGACTCATTTTCGAAACTGTCAACAACTGACTAATTAAATACACGTCTATCATGCAGACTCCACAATTCGTGAGACATCAATCACGTCAGATGGGGGGATATCAATTAGGGTTTTGGTCTGGCGGCCTACGGCACGTGGATTCATCCACAATGAGAAACGTGATTAAGTCGTGCAAATGGTTGAGGGAGTTAGCAAAGTAGTGGGTGGATGGTTAACCAAGTCTTCGCACGACCTGGAACTGGTTTCACCACGATCTCCCATTTTCCCACTCTTTCACTCAAGAAACCGTCACACTTATAGGGATCAATGTGTTCATTATTTTGGCAATATAAATAAGTCATAAATCGATGACAAAAGACATTATTTGTTTTTTACAACATTCGTTTTACACGAAAGCATTCGTCTACGCAACAACTCGATTGAAACTTATTCACAAAATTCAACACTCAGCAGTTCATCAATTTTGCAGAAAAACACAACACATCCACAATCCTTGGTCATCATTGATCCCACATAATTCTCAGCTTCCCTCCTACAGATCAACCCATCTCCCTCTTTGTGACCGAATTGACTCTGGAACGACCATTGACTTGGTTTAGGTCGGAGTCCTACAGATTGATCTCTCGAATTCAAGCACTCCCTTTGCAGTGCATCTGTGTGTGGTTAAGCAGTTTGCTCATCTCGTCCGCACGCTCATCTCTTCACTTCCCTAAAAACCAGCAAATCGTTTTTCCCCATCTACAAAAAGAATGTGGGTTTTTTTTTTTTTTGATGTTCGCACATCAAGGTTGTGCATCCCGTGATAACACAATTTGTGAGAATAATCGGATGCAATAGAAAGCTTATTCAAAAATCCAAGAAGGATATCATTTTAACCCAACTGTACACAAATCAAACCATTTCTTGCCCCATCTCAAGATATATACAAATGGGGTAGTGTCAGGCTGGTTACCAAGAGGCATGATGTGCATAGAGATCCTCAGGCAAAACATTTCTGGTTGATATTTATGAGCAGTCCCAGTGATATAATCAAAGAAATGATGATAATCAGGGTTGTCAGAGCTTTGTATCTTCCTTTTTATATGACTAGAAAGAAGATTCTTATGATTCCTTGACCTTGTGTCAAAAATATGAGAACCCGCATTTGATCTACTTGTGTTGACAGAGTGTTTAGTCCGTACATTATTATTCCATAGTTTTACATGTACAGAACTTTTATCGGGTCGATTCTTAAACTTAACAGAATTAAGTTTCTTTAAGAATCTAAAAACGCTTTCGAAAGCTCTAAATAGATCCTTGTCAATTGATCCATTACGATAGTATTTCTAAAAAGGATTAAGAGTTAATCTAGTGAGATTCCATATCTTTGAGCGTAACTAACGTTTCCTCAATCTTCCCTTCTTTTTATTTTTTTTATTTAGATTGTTTCTCATCATCTAAGTTTTCCAAGATCTTAGATGTAATGAGACTATAATGAGAAACCAGAGGTTTTGTCCATAATAATCTTTGAACAATCTTTAAGAATTTTTGGCATGCGTTACAGATTCCAAGAGAAAGTTTTCCAAAGAAATTTCCCATAGGGCAATTTTTAAAGATCAAACAAACACAAACTTAATAGGTTTATCGTGTTTGCCTGCTCTGATACCAATTGAAAAGGAGAGGGTACCCAAAAATACCTCAAGCTAAAACTTTTCCTACCTATAAATCCTTTCCCCGAAAGTGATTGTCTATGGATTGAGTCGAGACAATACAACTAATCGGTTCACACTTTGTGTGATCGTCTATGGATACGAGATCGAGACAATACAATAACGAAATATGTTTACTTGATACAAAGGTTCGGACTTAACCAAGCACAATAGGATTGCTTATCAAGTAAATAGGAATTAACATTTGTGTAATATACTTTAATTATAATAAACAATTATAATGCGGAAATATAAAGTAAATGACACAGCAAGATTTTGTTAACGAGGAAACCGCAATGCAGGAAAACCCCGGGACCTTGTCCAGAATTGAATACTCTCAGGATTAATCCGCTACACAAAATTAAACCTAACTTCATATAGTTAAGACCAAGAAACTAAACCTATAGTTCACCTAGTTCCGTCTGTATTCCCACGCCTCCAACTTATGAATAAGTCACGTACTTGGAACAATTCCTTTGGTTCGTATTCCAAACAGTAAAGGAACAATAAATCTGTTTGGTATCAACTCTATTCAACCAAGTGATGTGAGTCGGACAAAGGCTCTTCTGTTTATCTTAACATAAACTCCTTCGTCGGGTTCTTAGATCTATCTTATGTTCAATCACCAAAGGTAATCGTTAAGATTTTGCAATCAATACTTTTAATCACAAAGAATTGTATTGATGCCGATCTACACAACTAATCAATCCAATCTATCACAAGGATATACCGATTATTGTTGGATCCTCTTATACCGAAACAAGTATTGTGCACACCAAAGATTATGAACCCCAAATCAGAAATCTTCAATATCTTCTTTGTCTTCAAATCTTATTAGATCTTCAATCAACACCTGCACACATAAACTTGAATCTCTTGTGATCAATCACGCACAGAACGGAGTCTGTTAACAATGGATTATCACAAGATCGTCTTTAGCACTAAAAACAGTCTAAAGATCCCTCTCGAAACTTTGATCTAGTTTGAGTGAATCTTATATCAGAAGAGAAGATTCCCAAGCATAAACAAACTAGGTGCAATCAAAGTTCAACCACCGTTAGTCAATCAAATCAATCGAAAACACAAAATAAACCGTAATTATCTAGTTTCCCACCAATGGTACTCGTTGAGCTTCTCAATCCCAAAGAAGACTTTAAACTAAGCGGCCGTAAGAGATTTCGCCTAATTAGGTTACTCTCCTCTCCGAATAGGTGGTTACACAAACTTCAAGTATTTAAAGACAAGTTTGGAAGTTTGATGTCACGAAGGATTAGTTTGCTAGAAATGCAAACTTCAAGTATTTATAGACAAGGAAGTTTGGACACCAAGGAATTTCCAAAACCGAAAATATTCTCAAAGATACTCAATATATTCCAAATTCGGTTTCCATAATTCCTTGAAATGCTCTGTCCAAAATAATGACCGAAAATATTTTTTGAAAATCTCAACTATTAAATGCACATTACTAATTCTCATTTTCCTAAAATAAAATTAACAACCTTAATTAAAAGATTCTTAACTTATTTATATTTCGATCCAGTTGTAGTCTCGTGAGGGTTTGGGATTTTCTTCCGCCTCACCATTAGGGTTTTATGATAGCTATTAAGGAATAACTTTGAACAATAAAAGATGAACATTATAACTTTTGTTATTTAGGGTCGATTCTCGACTCTAAAATCTCTAAAAGTTGGAAGTTTTTACGTGTTCAAAGTATGTCGACATCCTTACGAAGGATTAGTTTGCTAGAAATGCAAACTTCAAGTATTTATAGACAAGGAAGTTTGGACACCAAGGAATTTCCAAAAGGCTTATGCTTGAATTTGGTGAGTATGAGTGAAAATATTCTCAAAGATACTCAATATATTTACGGTTTTCACCTTTCCATAATTCCTTGAAATGCTCTAGCCAGCATTCTAAACACAATCCAAAATAAGTCCTCTTTAACTTTGAACAATAAAAGATGAACATTAGCTCAGTTTCTCAGGACGTGTTCAAAGTATGTCGACATCAATAAAAGGTGTATATATATGCACACTTTGTAAGTCCTCTTTCATACTTACAACCTTGAAACCGATTTGATACACTTCCAAACAAGTTTTGAATTGGTTAATCTAATATTCAAGAACTATGCGATTGATTAAGAAACACTCAATCACAAATCATGGGTTTAACGGTTCGGTTCTACCTCCATGTGAGTACTGTGCATAGTCACACTAGCTTTCCAAAATTCGGTTGACTAGGTACTAGGATCGGTTCCCCACATATATATGGTGTCTAACTTATATGTACCGCACATGTCCATAGGATCGGTTCCCCTTTGCCTAAAAATGTATTGTATATGTCCATATGATCGGTTCCCCTTTCTGCTATATACCTTGCTGCACCTCATACAAGGATCGATTCCCCTTTGTGATGTGTTGCACCTCTTCATAGGATGGTTCCCCTTTACCCAGATTCGGTTCAACAAATCACAAACTCGATCATACCATCTCAGGTGATTACTTAAGATCGGTTTCTCTAATAAAAATCATACCAATACATAAGTCAGGCCTTTGTGAATAGTTTTACCAAGAACACAAACAAGTCGTGAGCGGTTATACTAACTCACACATATTGGATGTTCACAAGATATATAATGAATAACAATCTAATTAACGCCTGGCGATTTCCTTTTCGATTCATAAACAAGTTTATGAACTTACTTCCTTAAAACACATGTAAAACATTGTTTTCTAGGATGAAATCCTCACCTCATACCCATACATAATCACAATAGCATTTAAACGATTATGTCGATGTCATATCTACAAAGTTTAATGGTTAAGCAATAAACCTCGTATTGTATTCTTTAATACTATGTCTATCTAGAGTGTTCATGCTTCGCAGTTTTGTTTTCAATATGCACGACTTGAAAGATACCTTAGGGAATGAAACAGTTCAAGTCAAATATCACTAACCTCAAGTGGAAGGATGATGTTGTCGTTGTAGCTTCTTACTTCTTCACTTCTTCAAGTCTTCGCAATACTTGTAATGTCTCATATCCTAATACTTTCAATCTAACCTATATGAAGTTGACTCTAGTACATAATCAAGCGACTCTTAAAATGAGTTTTGATTCACAAAAATATGACAACCAAACTTGACATACCAACGCTTGGTGGGTTCAACCGAGCAATGCTCTAACAATCTCCTCCTTTGCCAATTTTAGTGACAAAACTCTTACAATCATATGGATAGGTAACAAAGTTACAAGAATTCATTACACATATGGTTGATTCCCGAATTCAACAGCACAATAACCTGCATTCATTCAATCCTTAAATGCCGTTGTTGACATTATAATAACAAAGTTAATACTCTCCCTAAAGGTGAGATAGGTATATTTCATTAATCCGCACGTCTTTGTTATACCAATTAATATGATATGCTACTCCCCTTTAGTTTATGCTTTCACTCTTTCGTTAGATAAACGTTTAAGCCCAATTGTTCTTTTCCTTAGTGATACCAATCAATATAAAATTAATGCCAGTATCACTTGTTTACTCCATATATTTCTCCCCCTTTTTGTCACAAAATCACAAAGAAACGAAAAAATAAAGGACAACATGAAAAGAATCTTACAAATCTCAAAATAGACTTGCAAACCTATAGAGTTACGCACGAGGGTTCCACACACCATTTTTGATAACCAATATCAAAACCGAAACTACAAAGTAATTTGTTTTGATATGTTATCAAGGAAACAATTGCCCGAAGAAATTTTTCCAATTTAGTTTAGCAAACCAAAAATCAACTAAGCAACTTAGTCCCTTTGATAAACTGATTGTACAAATACAATCGCTTCATTTGATAAGACCAAAATAAAGATAACTCTATTTTTCTCATCAGGTTCTAATTATCCATATAACTTAGACCTTTAAATTTTAAACAAGACAAGTACTAGGTTAGTTAACTAGCATTTCTTGTTAAGGCATTCGATTAGACTTGAATAACCGAAACCTCCACTTTGATAAGTCTAACTAAGATAAACTTAGTTTCTCTTATCCGGAATCGAATTGGACTAAACAACTCATCCGTAAACCTTTTCTTTCGTTAATCCATAAATAATTCATACAAACCAAAATAAATCAACTTGCATAATTATTCACCTCAACCGGATGCAATTGAATCAACATAAGCATTAAAACACCGCAATTGCACCGAAATTTTGTAAGCCTAAACAATTGATACTACACAATAAAGCAAGATAACAATAGTTTTTCTTATCCGGAACCAATTGAATCACACACACATCCATACACACATCATGGAATAAAACATCAATTGTACCGAAATTTTGTTAAGCAAAAACAAAATATGAAATAAAAATCAGGCTTTTCTTAAATAGGAAAACAATTAACTAACAACATTGTTACCTCAAATTTCGTATCCACTTCTCCAATATGTTTGCATCTTCTTCCAGGGAGAATTGATATCGAAATATCATTATATGTTGTCATCCTTATGCAAAACAAAAGAATAACAACAACCAACCTTTACCAGAGAAAGGTTGAAAATCGGTTTTAACAATTACAAGCAAAAGTTGAAAACCCTCGAAGCACATATGCTTTTATGCTAAACCAAAACCGATTCAACATATTGTGACTTTTTCACATATTGTTTCTACCAGAACCCCTCATGATCCTTTCATAAAGCCTACCAACATGGGCTAGAACTTAATCCTGCTAAATCAAAAAGTCACCCAAACCATAAGGGTTCACAACATTATGAGATCGAATATCAAGGTAATAAAACCGAAATCAAACATACCATAAACAGTCATAGCAATAATAAAGCATTCAAGCACAGGCTATGTAAATCAAAAACCATCACAAGAAAAATTACAAATCAAATAATTTTATTCATAATAGACCTAATACAATCATTGAAAGAAATCAAAAATTGATGTCTATTTTCCTTGATTAAGTATTACAACATATAACTTAATCTCTAGTGGTGCTCTTGTTGTTCACTGAGGTTTCTTCAGTGTTCAAACTTTTAAAGCATGTCTCAAGAGACTTGTCAGCAACCACTTCTTGTTTCTCAAGATTTTTAACTTCAATCTTCACATCAGCAATATCAGCTTTTGTTTCCTCAATCTTTTCTTTGAGCCAATCTTGATGTCGAACAATCATAACAAGATTATTTTCTAGTTCTTCAAAACCTTGGATATATTGAGACATACTATCATAACGAACCCACTTGGTTTTGGTTGGATCTTGTTTGTTGTAAGCCAACAGACATGACTCATCTTGTGAACCAACTGAACTATCAGAATCATAATCAGACATGTTTTTTGATATGATTTTCCTTTTCCTTTTTGTATTGATTCCTTGACAATCTTTAACCTTTTGAGCTTCCTCCTTATTAGCCTTTGAGATACTGCAAGTTATTGGAGGCATGCTTGCTCATATATATATATATATATATATATATATAAAGGATTGAACAGGGTATCAGAATACAAACAAGAGATAGTTTCCCTTTAAAAGAGACAACTTTCGGACCGAAAGATATCATGGGAAACCGAAAATATTAAACAATATATTTCGTTTCCTTTGTCCGAACTTCCCAAGTTGGAAGGTTTATTAAAATCCGAAAATTCCAAATATAACCTATTTTTGGAAGATCACGATAAACATGAACATTTTCACACATATATGGATTCGCGGCTATCCATAAAGTTTCACAATTTTTCTAATAAATAACTACACAAACAAATGTGCTCCAGATTTATTGTGCCTTTCTCATCCATGAATAAGAGCACGAAGGAGGATGAGAATGCAAAATTTTGATACAACTAGGTTGCATCGGAGTAAGCTTTTTCTAGATTACAGTGAATATCAGAAACATAGTTCATGTTTCTCTTAGGGAATTTCTGCCCAAAATATTTTCTCTCAAGACGATAATATTTTCTAACTCTAGAGATATGATCATGTGGAGAAAATGTACTGACATGAGAATTCTCGGAGATAGATAAATCACTCTTAATTCTTTCAATGAGATTTTCATAAGATTTTCTCATTCTAAGGACTTCCTTATGATTCACATCAGTGTGATTATTTGAAACAATTATTGGAAACTCCTAATTGTTTCTTTTGGCAGAGATTCTTTCTTTCCCTTTCTTCTGGAGTCGTTCTTCATCAAAATAAGGATTGTTTCGATAAGGATGAGGAGGAATATTTTTCCCGAAGCGATTATCAACTCTTTCCTCTAATTCTTTTGAGTTGATTTTATTAGGTAGTGGTATAATATGTCTTTCTACTGAGGAATGGTCTTTCAGTTTTTTAAGACAAGAAACTTCCTTTAATATTTTACCACCGTATGTTGAAGAAGTATAAGTTTCCTATCAAGTGACAGAAATTTGTATTACTTAAGATCACTTTCACAGAATCGGTTTAAAGTTTTCTTTGTACAAGATTTCGTTTGATCATCAGTAGATCTAGAAGCTGGTTTTTCATCCTCTTCTGACTTGATGTAGTTAGGCAGACTACCATCATCTTGATTTGTTTCAGATGTGACTAAACCAGTTTTATCACAGTCTGTAAAAGTCGAGCAAGGACTTTTAGTTTCCTCAGCATCAGAAAAAATCACAACATAATTGAAAAAAAGGGGGTACAACAACCTCACCCAATATTTCGATTAGCAATCTGTATGGACTAACTCTAATATACTTTCTAGAGAATCAACTAGACAGTCAGACTCAATCTAGAGAAAAATATATCGAGGAGTTAATATCTCAATCTCTTGATTTGATCTTTACTCAAGCAAATAGAAATCTGCGAGTCTTTATCAAATACAAGGATAAAAACTTGGATGGTACCAAAGACCAATATCCAAGGATCAATCAATTTCCAATCAACAACCAAAGGTTGGATTTCACAATTGATCGATACAACGCACAACCTGTGATATTTCAATTATATAACAAAACTAGTTATTGCGCCCGTGCTCTGCACGGGCCTAGCCTCTTGTACAGAAAAAACAACAACATGAAATAGTCAAAAATCCAAGGCGTTGTCAACTATCCGGAGAACTGCAACATCCATCAAAATGCAGCACAATAACAGCGAATTAAGAAGTTGCCAGTCCAATCAATCCATGCAACAACGCAAACTGCAAGAGTAACCCGCCAAGTTATAATCTACTCCATTTGTCGAACATTGAAATTCAAGATGGTGCTTATCAAGAAGAGAGATAACAGTATATCTAGCATTATCTGACTACGCCATCAATTCAATAATGATGTTGGCAACACCATTTCATTCACTTACTGAACCTGAAATAAATGAAAAATAAGGTTACTATCAGAGCACTGAAAATAAAAAATAACCAATTTCAATCTTATATATGATAATTATAACCCGGAAACACCATTTAGCAGAAGGCGTAAAAAAACTCAAAAATTTCCGCAGCGGTCAAATCATTTCTGAAAAACAACCGTATATCACCCCCTTTCTCAATGAAATCTGAGTTGTATTGTTTGTATTTGACACATTAATGTTATACCATATAGAGTCAGATCAGCTTAAAGAAACATGCATTTAAGTTGCACCAAAAATAAGTTGACCAATTTTGTAGGATCAGAATATCGCAACACCAACACCCTTGCGAAATCCATAAACAACACATTGCGAAGATATCACAGATGGGTAATAAAAGTGACGCAACGGATGACGACAGCCTGAACACGAGAAAGATGTGAAGACTTAGCGAGATTTAGGAGTGTTGCGAGATTTCACATTTATACATTTGCAAGAATTCGCAAGTCAGATCCGAAAATAAAGGGACAGATTAGCTGTCATCCACTATGTAATGTCCTATATAAAGAGCGGAACAGGCTTAAGAGGCAAGAGATCATTTTCGAGTGCTGGGCAAGTCATTAAGAGAGAGAAAGTTTAGAGCGGTTGTTAATTCTTTAGCTTATTTCCTTTTCATCTTGTAACATTTGTGAGTTTAATCAATAAAGACTATAATTGTTCATCTTAAAATGACTTGATTGTGTGAATTCTTGTGAGGGGTGTAGTGTGGGATTTCCTGCTACTACATATGGCACTAGAAACAGGGACTGATTGAAGATTAATATTGTGATTTGAAAGAATTTGGAGTAATAGGAAAGGAATTTCATATAATTTTCAACAATTCACTAAGATTGAAAAATGGCTAGAAGAAGACGTGCATCAAAACAACCAACAACTGTTAGGAGGAGTAGGAGACTTGATGGAGAAGGGAGAGATGAAATGGGGGAATCTTCAAGAATGAACACAAGGAACAATGGAGAAAATCAAGTTCAACCGCCAATTCAACCGTTTATGGGTAAAAATCGCTTCCGCCGATTTCGGTAAATTCGGTAGGTGAGTGAGAAACTAGTTTAAACCCTAAACAAATGTGCTGCACGTGAGCGCTTTATAGATTCGAGAGATCAATCTGTACAAGTCCGGCCTAAACCAAGAAATGGTCGTTCCAGACTTGCTTCGGTCACAAAGTGGAGGAGAAGGGTTGATTTGGGGAGGGAAGCAAAGAAAGGTGTTGAGACCAGAATAATTATGGGAGAGTAGTGTCTCGACTTGTATCAGAAAGTGAAAGCTTCGGAAGCTTGCAAGAGATGAAAGCTTTTTTGAAGAGCTTGCAAAGTTGCCTTTTCTGAGAGTGTTGTGTTTTCTCTGACTGAGACTTGTTGTCTGGTGGAAATGGGTAAAACCTATTTATACAAGTCGAGATTTAAATGTACCCTGGCCTCATGAAGGAAGAGAGTAAAGGGTGAAATAATGGGAGGAGGTGGTAACCGCATGGTGTTTATGGGTGAAAACGTTTTCACCATTATTTCCTCATTTATTTGACCGCTTTATTCATATTCACGCTTTCTTAATGTGAGCGTAGTGTACGCTGCATCTTTGTGACCGCCAAACCAAGACCCTGGAAAGCATCCCCGGTTTGTGTTGATGTCTCGAGTGTTGGTTGCACCTTGAGTGCAAGTGGCGCCGCTAATGGCGCATGTGGCATGTGCCAATGGCATGTGCGGAATGCCTTTGTTGAGGTTGCACCTTGAGTGCAAGTGGAAATGCGGAGATGCTAGTGGTGTGTGTGGCATGTGCGGAATGCCTTGGTGGTAGGTTGTACGTTGAGTGTAAGTGGGAATGCCAGATCTGCTAGTGGCGTGTGTGGCATGTGCCAATGGTGTGTGCGGAATGCCTTGGTGGTAGGTTGCACAGTTTGCAAGTTAGGCTACCAGCGTGCGTGTTCGGCATGTGTCAATGGCACGCATGGCCATTAGGGCCACGTCCTGGTAAGAAAAGCTACCAGCGATGCATGTTGGCATGTGCCAATGGCATGCTCGGCCATTAGGGCCACGTCCTGGTAAGAAAAGCTACCGGCGATGCGTGTTGGCATGTGCCAATGGCATGCTTGGCCATTAGGGCCACGGCTTGGTAAGAAAAGCTACCAGCGAGCGTGTTGGCATGTGCCAATGGCATGCTCGGCCATTAGGGCCACGGCCTGGTAAGAAAAGCTACCAGCGATGCGTGTTGGCATGTGCCAATGGCATGCTTGGCCATTAGGGCCACGGCTTGGTAAGAAAAGCTACTAGCGAGCGTGTTGGCATGTGCCAATGGCATGCTCGGCCATTAGGGCCACGGCTTGGTAAGAAAAGCTACCAGCGAGCGTGTTGGCATGTGCCAATAGCATGCTCGGCCATTAGGGCCACGGCCTGGTAAGAAAAGCTACCAGCGATGCGTGTTGGCATGTGCCAATGGCATGCTTGGCCATTTGGGCCACGGCTTGGTAATAAAAGCTACCAGCTAGCGTGTTGGCATGTGCCAATGGCATGCTCGGCCATTAGGGCCACGGCCTGGTAAGAAAAGCTATCAGCGATGTGTGTTGGCATGTGCCAATGGCATGCTCGGCCATTAGGGCCACGGCCTGGTAAGAAAAGCTACCAGCGATGCGTGTTAGCATGTGCCAATGGCATGCTCGGCCATTAGGGCCACGGACTGGTAAGAAAATCTACCAGCGATGCGTGTTGGCATGTGCCAATGGCATGCGTGGCCAATTTGGCCTAGGTTGCACGGTTTGCAAGCTTAGGCGCGGGCGCTACTTTGGCATGGCGCGGCTAGGGCCAAGGTAAGGGTGTTTGGCTTGGCGCGTCTAGGGCCAAGGTAAGGGTGTTTGGCTTGGCGTAGTGCGACCAGCGTAGCTAGGGCCAAGGCAGAGTGCGTTCGGCATGGCGCGGCTAGCTTGGGTTATGTGTGGCTGGCATGATTTGCCATTGGCACGGAGGCGTGGCCAGCATGGTTGCCATGATTTGGCGCGTTTGGTGTGACTAGCATAGCTAGGGCCAACGCAGAGTGCGTTTGGCATGGCGCGGCTAGCTTGGGCTAGGTGTGGCTGACATGATTTGCCATTGGCACGGAGGTGCGGCTAGCATGGTTGGCATGCTTTGGCGCGTTTGGTGTGACTAGCATAGTTAGGGCCAAGGCAGAGTGCGTTTGGCATGGCACGGCTAGCTTGGGCTAGGTGTGGCTGGCATGATTTGCCATTGGCACGGAGGTGCGGCTTGCATGGTTGGCATGATTTGGCGCGTTTAGTGTGATTAGCATAGCTAGGGCCAAGGCAGGGTGTGTTTGGCATGGCGCGGCTAGCTTGGGCTAGGTGTGGCTGGCATGATTTGCCATTCTCATGGAGGTGCGGCTAGCATGGTTGGCATGCTTTGGCGCGTTTGGTGTGGCGTGTGTTTGGCATGGCGCGGCTAGCTTGGGCTAGGTGTGGCTGGCATGATTTGCCATTGGCACGGAGGTGCATCTAGCATGGTTGGCATGCTTTGGCGCGTTTGGTGTGATTAGCATAGCTAGGGCCAAGGCAGAGTGCGTTTGGCATGGCGCTGCTAGCTTGGGCTAGGTGTGGCTGGCATGATTTGCCATTGGCACGGAGGTGCGGCTAGCATGGTTGGCATGCTTTGGCGCGTTTGGTGTGATTAGCATAGCTAGGGCCAAGGCAGAGTGCGTTTGGCATGGCGCGGCTAGCTTGGGCTAGGTGTGGCTGGCATGATTTTCCATTGGCACGGAGGTGAATTAGGGTTTTGTTTGTTGTAACCCTAATTTGAAAAAATACCCCCTATTAATTACTGACTACATGCATTGAATGTTCTAATAAATGTGTCCTTTGGTGACATTAGGTTATTCGGGGTTTTACGATTTTACCCTTTGTCTAAAAACCACCATCAACATTAAGTCTCCTACTTAGCTCGGAACAGGAGCTTTGTTGCGAGGTAAGCATAAGATGGTGACAAACTCTTAGTAATAAATTGTAAAGAAAATTAAGGAGGCTTGTCTGACCTTTTTACAAATAGGATTTGGATCCTTGCCTCTGGAAGTTTTGCACAAATCGGGAGGTTGGCACGATTGGGGAGTCAACATCATTGAGAGACGGGGAAGTTGGGCGGCATTGAGAAGTTGGCGCGAGTTGGGAAAGCGAGCGTGCTAGCTGGTGGGACCGGGCGCAAGGTGGGGAAGCTGAGTGTGCTAGGCTGGAGCGACAGGCGGTCATTGGGAAGTTGGCGCAATTGGTGAGACCGGGTGTGGCTTGGGCGATGCTTGGGGAGTTGGCATGGCCCTGGTGGGGCCGGTGCAACTTGGGCGACGTTGGGAAGTTGAGCGCCCTTGTGGGCTGCACGATTTTTGGTAAAAGGAAATCCTTCCTTATTTCAGAATCTTCACGCCCATATATATAAAATCCCTTTCTCTCATATTGCACTTTGTTCTTTCATCTTTTCATACTAGCGGCGAGTCTCAAAGAAAACCAGGATTCCAGGTATTCTTCCAGTACTTCTCTTGTTTCCCTTTTCATGTAGGTGCAAACCCTAAGAGTAGGCGTTTTTCTTTTATAATCCTTGCGATGATATTGCGCATATGATTTCTTGGCGTGCTTCTTGTAGAAAATATTGTATATATACACCCAAGGGAAATACTGCATATATGATTCGAACCGTAGAAAAATGCTCCATATATAATTTTGAACCCGAAGAAGGATACCATGGACGCATTCGAACCCGTAGAAAATACTGCGTATATAGTTTTGAACCGAAGAAGGATACATGAGACGCACTTGAGACCGTATAAAATACTGCGTATATAATTTTGAACCCGAAGAAAATACTGCGTGTGCAGTTTTGAACCGTAGAGAATACTATATATGAATCCCGAAGAAGAATATTGTATATGTGCTTCATATGACTTCGAACCCATAGGAAATATTGCATATATGAATTTAAGAAAATCTTGCGCGTGCGATTTTGAACCGTAGAGAATACACCTTTTTTTTTTTTCGGGTTTTCCTTTTGTTGGGTGCGGTTATGTGTCAGGGAGATAATTTCGTCTTTCTCCGTTTGTTTTTGTGCAGATATCTTGTTACCAAATTGTTATGAAGAAATCCGACAAGATGTTACCTGAACAAAATTTCGCTTCGAAGGATGTTCATAGTTCCAAACCAAACATGGATGATGAATTCTTTGCCAAACCCTCGCTTCTGCTCGAGAAGAATCACCCAGGTTTCGTGCCAATTTTGTTAACTTTAGGTGGTGAAGATGAAAAGAAAACACGTTCGGTTCGCCGAAGAGAACACCATACGGTTTGTCTTCATAAAGGGGTATATTCTTCTTCCAACATTGATTTCGAGGATGTGTCAAAGCCCATTGCATTCTTTTGATAGATGGGTTGAGTTCATGGTGAGTAAGGAGCACATAAATACCAACTTGACTCGAGCGCAGATATTGATCTTGTCGAGCTTGAGTAAATCTCCAGATTAGGAAGGATATCCCGGGCTTGGTTGCTTTCATCTCGAGATGGTGTTCGGACACCCATACGATCATATGTAGATGGGGTGAAATAACTTTCTCCTTGGAGAGTGTGGCTCTCTTCTTGAATCTTAGTGTAAGGGAATCTTAATATCCTAGTTGCCTGAAGGTGAGGAGAAGATGCGGGGTGACCTTGCCGCTAAGTTGGGAGATTTCGCTCGAAAAGACTCCTTGCTAAGTCGAAGGATTATGTCCGGAAAGAGGATGAAAGGTGCTTTTACGGCTGGTGGATATCTCAATGGTTTCCGGACATTTGGAACCTAAACAGAAAAGTAGTGATCTTCATGTTGCAGCATTTTTGGCTCTCACGGTTGTCTAGAGACATTTTTGATGATTGGTTACGGCAAGAAGGAAATAAGATTAGAGTTGCTAGTGATTCTTGTGAAGTTGGCAAAAGATGAAGTTATTCCCATTGGCAAGCTATTCCTTGGTTCCTGTATGTGCATCTGGATCACCTAGTTGCAAACATGCGAGTTTCGAATGGTTTCATGAAAGTGGATTCATATGTGCACGTTGCTTTTCTGCAAGCCTAGTTATGGGAGCACTTTGAGAAGTACGCTCTGAAACCGTTGCCTCCGATTCCCGCGAGTTAGGGCGGCTCCCGAATTCTTCGATGGGTGAACAGGCGTCCAAGAGTTGGCATGAGCTTGGTTAGTCTTCTCGATAAGTCGCATGAAATCGGTTTTCGCCCATGGAGCGGTTCATAGGTCGGTGACTCAAATTGACACTTTGCTTCTGCTCCGATCATGTCTTTGTCTTGAAGATAACTTGAGTGTTGGTGAAAACTTGTTTATTCAAAGCTGCATGTCAGGTTATATGCCGTCTTTCTTCATGGGGTCATTCCAAATATCTGCTTACAATATTGATCGTGCTGCTCGTCACATGGGTTTCGATCAAGGGGTGCCTCTTGCTTACCGGTGGTGGTTCCTAAGGATTTATTGTGTGCCGCCCTCAATGCCAGTTCCCTTGAGACGGGTATCCGCCTTCCCTTCTTTCAAACGAGAAGAGTAACTTCGACGACTTTTGGCTATAATGAGTTCTGGTACGATGAGTTCTTTATGATCCAAGATTTTGTAAATAACGTCTTTGGAGAATGTTCGTTGTAAACCTTCCCAGCAGTTTTGAAGAAGTATCCAATGTTGAGAGACCTCAGCGAGGTTGCCCGGCAACTCGGAAAGTCCCAGGAAAAGGCAGAGAGAACGAAAAATCGTGCTAGCGGGTTCGGACGGTTTCAAAAAGATCCTCCCGCAGCTCTCGTGTCTTTCGGTTCTTCCAATAACAGGTATGTGTCGCCTCCTTGTTGGTTTGTCTCAAAACACGTGAATTCTGCATTTGAAAATATTTGTTTTGTTTCTTCCAGGCTTCGGTAGAGTTAATGCTTTATTTGCCCTTGCACGTTGCCGGGAGACGGCAATTTCTTGAAGAATTCCGGTGACACTGAGCCTTCTCATAACGGTGATGAGCCATAGAAAGAAGAAAGTTAGACAAGTGAGAGTGATTCTTCGACAAACCTTTGTTTATTTTTTGGGAAGTGGTTCGGTGAGTTTCGAGCTTCTTTTTCTTTCTTCTCCGTTTTTTTTTTTTTTTTGAAAAATGTCTAACTCAAGTTCGCAGGAGGAATCCGGTTCGGAAGACGATTCGGGGCGGAGCCACACGAAAACTTTCCTTTGGTGACCACCGCCGGTGACTTGGAGATGGGAGTTAGCCAATCGCTGGGCACGAGATGTGGTTCAAACGGTGGATGATTCCACGATGGTTGCTGCCGTAGACATGGAAAAAGACCATTTGTGAGTCGTGAGGCCGATTCACGGGCGCCATTTTCGATCCCCGAACTTGGTTCCTTATCCAGGTCATGTCTTTGGTTGGCGGTTTCAGCGTCTTTGGCTAAGTATTAGGCGTTGTACACCAGAATCTGGGAGAAGTATGGACATATGGCCACAACCAAGAAGGTCACTAGTCGATTTGCGTTGGTTAAGCGTGTGGAAAAGGCTTTATCTTCCATCGAGGACATGCGTGAGGTGACTGGCCACACCGTTTTTGAAGACGTTATTGCCGACTGGGAGCACCATCGCGACGTGTGTGTAGAAAAGGAGTTCAACGCTTCGTGGTTTGTCGAAGGCCTTGCTGAGATCCGGAAGTCGAAAGATCGCGCCGATCGAAAGCCTTCTGCGAGAGGAGATTGCTCGACAGGAGGTAGAACTCGAAAAGCTTTCAAGATGTTGACTATGAAGAGATCGTCTCTTGAAGATGCAAAGTTGAATTTCTCCAAGAAGAGCATACCTCTGTTGGATGATTTTCCTTGAATATTTCTCTGTTAAACTTTCATTTAGGTTCTTCTTCTTTTATTTTTATTTTTGAAAAACATACTGGATGTCTGGTTCAAAGTTCGACCGGTTTTAATAGATAGCTGGTAGCTTTTGAGGATATTAGATTATTTCTGGGATGAATGGTTTTGATAATATAACTCTGATTATGTTTTGTGAAAGGAACATTGCTTTTATGAAAGTGTGTGCTAGCAATCGGCACAAGACGCAATAGTATGACGGTTTTACTAAGAACCTAAAACAGATCATATATCTTGCCCGAGTGTAAATTTACTCACTTCATAGGTTTTTTTTTCTTTGCGAACACGCCCCTCTCCATGTAAAAGGCGGCTTTTTGGTAGTGTTGCCCAGCAAGTCCCCAATCATTAGTAGCATCTTGGTGAGTCCCGGTTTTCTTGTGTAGTCTTTACGATTGGTAACCGGGTTGTCACGGTAGTTGAGTCGAATTGAGTCGCCTTCCCCTACCATCTTGACATCTGGGTAGAAGAACGAGATCGACATTGATCGACATTGAGCCGATAGATCAATCCTCGCATTGTGGTCGCCAATTGTTTATGGGTAAAAATCGCTTCCGCCGATTTCGGTAAATTCGGTAGGTGAGTGAGAAACTGGTTTAAAACCCTAAACAAATGTCTTTGCAGGAGCACTTTATAAATTCGAGAGGTGCAAGTCCGGCCTAAACCAGAAATGGCCGTTCCGGACTTGCTTCGGTCACAAAGTGGAGGAGAAGGGTTGATTTGGGGAGGAAAGCAAAGAAAGGTGTTGAGACAGAATAATTGCGGGAGAGTAGTGTCTCGACTTATATCAGAAAGTGAAAGCTTCGGAATCTTGCAAGAGATGAAAGCTTTTTTGAAGAGCTTGCAAAGTTGCCTTTTCTGAAAGTGTTGTGTTTTTCTCCTGACCGAGACTTGTTGTCTGGTGGAAATGGGTAAAACCTATTTATACAAGTCGAGATTTAAATGTACCCTGGCCTCATGAAGGAAGAGAGTAAAGGGTGAAATAATGGGAGGAGGTGGTAACCGCATGGAGTTTATGGGTGAAAACGTTTTCACCATTATTTCCTCATTTATTTGACCGCTTTATTCCTATTCACGCTTTCTTAATGTGAGCGTAGTGTACGGCTGCATCTTTGTGACCGCCAAACCAAGACCTGTAAAGCATCCCCCGGTTTGTGTTGATGTCTCGAGTGTTGGTTGCACCTTGAGTGGCTGAGCGGCCGCTAGTGGCGCATGTGGTATGTGCGGAATGCCTTTGTTGAGGGTTGCACCTTGAGTGCAAGTGGCAATGCCAGAGCTGCTAGTGGCGTGTGTGGCATGTGCCAATGGCATGTGCGGAATGCCTTGGTGGTAGGTTGTACGTTGAGTGTAAGTGGCAATGCTAGAGCTGCTAGTGGCGTGTGTGGCATGTGCCAATGGTGTGTGCGGAATGCCTTGGTGGTAGGTTGCACGGTTTGCAAGTTAGGCTACCAGCATGCGTGTTCAGCATGTTGACCGGTTGTCAGCCGACACAAATATAATTTCACTTTCTTACTACTCAAAATATAAATATAGCAAGGGCAAGAAAGGATCGATCCTGAGAGAGGTCTAGGTTGTCAAATTGTTATGGTTTCCTATATAAAACACCGGGAGTTTGCTGATTTTTATATACTAAAATAAAATAAAAGCAAAACAAATAAAAGTAAACACGCAAATCAAGGATGTGAGAATATTGGATAAAGGTTTCATCTTCAATTGTAAACAAGTTTATGAATATGAATAGAATTCGTATTTAATCTCTTTATCATCAAAAGCCATAGAATACCTTATTGCAAGAATACTCAAGTAATTTCCAAAGTTATCAACACACACATTAGGGCTGCGTATGTGAAATCTACCTAAAGAATAACCTAACGCCTTGAGCTAATCAAGTTCAATTCCTAGGAGCATTAAGTTTCAGAAATAGGCTAATCAATGCAATTGAAATACATTGCGCAAACAATTCGAACAAAGGTCAATTTCTACATATGACTACGAGGATGTATCACTACAACCTAGAATCATATAATGCTACTCGTATTCAAGGTTATCGCTTGATGAAATCCCTAAAATAGCTATAGATATGGATGTGAGTTCAATCAATTCTAGACTCGACTAAACAAACATTCAATCATATTGCAATACTTCAATCATGCAATTATTATAACCCGTAGAAATCAAACGATAATATTGAGAGAAAACTAATTCATAAAAATCATAACTTGGTTGCAAAATCCAACTACATCTTCAACCAATAATAAAAACTTAGTTACTTGTGTTTTTGGAAATCATCATAGAAAGTTTAGAAGAACCTATCATGTGAAACCCTAGAACAAAGTAGAAGTCTCCCTAATGGAGATATATCTCTAGGTTTGAGAAAGACTTTTCTCTTTATATGTTTCTTCAATTCCAAAAAGGATACTCTTTCCAAATTTAGGTCAAATCTTCTCAAAACCCATCTCAAGTGGTCCACCAAGCCCATGTGTGGAAAATAAGTCTGGAATTTTGGGTTCAAAGCTTAGTGTGGGATTCTTTGACGTCATCGTAGGAATCCGGTCGTCGGAAAATTTGTCTCAGGCTACTTGAATCATCGGAAACTGTCACCAACAAGTATGTACTTCCAGCAACTCATCTCCCCTTCTCTGCATTCCAAACATTCACAAAAATCATCCAAACCAATTCTTTATCTCTTGCGAAAACGTGCCCAAAAGCGTGACACGTAGCTCATATATTCGGCCGCCAACTCTTCCATTCGACTCATACCCCTTTCATGATTCAGTGAAATATTGCGATTCATGCTTCAAGTTACGAAATTCGGCTAAAGAACTATGCTCCCGTGGCGCCATTTTCCTCCGTTTCGCACAATTTGCTGACTTGTCGGTCTCCATTTGCTTTCACCATCCATGGCTCATAATCTTTGCCACACTTCCTTTGCCTCGAGCCATGACTCACTGCAACTGCATTCGCATGGCACAGCAACGTAGCACCATCTACACTTCATTCCCATGTATCAGCTCTGCAACTCTGCTCCAACCTGACAGCACACAACATTGCATTCTAGACTGCAACGCTCATTTGCACCAATCTTCACTTCACTGCTATATCCTTAACTCCGGGCCTATCAATTCCATTGCACTTGCAATGCCATATACTCATCCCGGCAAACCATAATCTCCCTCTGCGTTATATCACGGCTCAACCTTTCGAGCCGTGACTCCAAGCTGGTTAAAGCATTTCCCGGCTCGGGTTTGAACTTCTCTGCATTCCACCGGCATGCCCAAGCCCGACTAATGCTCATCTACTGCCATTGCCAACCATTTCTACTTTGCGCCACCCGACCCATGCGCAACTTAACCTCTCTTTAAGCAACCTCCACTGCGCCTGTAGTCTCTAGCTCTATGCACCTGTCACTGCATCAGCTCACTTTTTGTTCCTTGACTACGGCTTCACAACCACATCTCATAGTCATATGCTCACCTGCTTTTATTCATTCCACAATGACACGACTCTCTAGGGCGATGTTCGAGGCAACAAGCTTGACCAATCCATTGCGACCTTCAACTTCATCTTTCTGTCTTCTTAAATCCATGTTATATCTGGCAGCTGAAACATGTACCAAAACCAATCATTCTGAGACCCGAGACTCATGGATAGCTAATGGAAAACACGGGACAGCCAGCTGTTGGCAACGAACTTGAACCGAATATCTAGTGGCAAGCTGTTGGCTGGACATTTTATCAAACACCTGGTGTGTGTCAGCGGGACTAACGATGGTCACCTGTTAAGTGTATTTGATCTCACGCAATTATCTCCTTCCTGTATCGGTAATTCAATCACACAGAACAAAACCCATACATTCATTTAGTAGCTCAATTATTTCCTTATACTTTCTGTCAATGGCGGCCAACTTCTTTCTCCTCCCAGTGAATCAATTCCAATGTTTGAAATGAACCCAAATCGATAGAAAATCACCGTTCTTGAATTCAACGAAACCCATTCTTCTAAACTTCATTGCACTTCGAAATCCCACTCCTTCTTTAGCTACGAATTCGAATGGCAACAATCACCATCAAAACACATTTTCTCATAAAACAAGAGAACCACAACCTCTTGTTGTTCTGTGCTTGTTACAAATCCTGAGGCCGACCTAGTTAAAAAAGAGGTGCCCAGGAGTAATTAAACCAGGCGCCCTTAGTAATCTCATTCGGTTGTCAGTCTTGTAAGGCGCAGTGCGATTTCTATATCATTCTCCTTTATCTTTATCGATTACGAGAGCAAACGCCAGTAGCTTTTCGTTTCGCCCTTAACTTCTTCATACGACATCGGATTGGCCTCATTCTTTCGCCATTGGTTTCATATTTTCGTGCTCTTCAGGATGATGAGAAGAAATACTGGATTTAAGCGAGTTCCGCTTCCTTTTTCTCCAATGACTCCAAACACCTAATAATACTCAAAAGTGAACATAAGATACATAATTTACTAGAAAACTGTGAAAAGCATAAATAATAGATATAAAATTAGGTGTTTTAGACACCTATCACATGTGTCAATGGCACGCATGGCCATTAGGGCCATGTCCTGGTAGAAAAGCTACCCGGCGATGCATGTTGGCATGTGCCAATGGCATGCTCGGCCATTAGGGCCCACGTCCTGGTGCGAAAAGCTACCAGCGATGCGTGTTGGCATGTGCCAATGGCATGCTCGGCCATTATAGCTACGGCCTGGTAAGAAAAGCTACCAGTGATGCGTGTTGGCATGTGCCAATGGCATGCTTGGCCATTAGGGCCACGACTTAGTAAGAAAAGCTACCCGGCGGCGTGTTGGCATGTGCAATGGCATGCTCGGCCATTAGGGCCACGGCACTGGTAAGAAAAGCTACCAGCGATGCGTGTTGGCATGTGCCAATGGCACGCTTGGCCATTAGGGCCACGGCTTGGTAAGAAAAGCTGCGGCGGCGTGTTGGC
>JAJJWW010012492.1:0-10114 GCA_023531295.1 Papaver armeniacum
CTATACCAAACCATAACATGAGCCATGGCCCATGGGACCTCATCAAAATGAGAAAAAAGAAAGAAAGACAACGGGGAGATGGAAAAGCACTACTACAATACAAAGGAACACAAAGGTTGAACGCGACTCTACATGTAATACAAATCAAAATCAAATTCTAGCAAATTTTCGGATAAAAGTTACGATCCAGGATGCTCTTAGTCCAAAAAATCAAGATCTCAAAAGTTAAAACATTACCGTTTTTTTTTTTTGAGAAAATGGGTCATTTGTCCAAAAAAATTTAAAACACGCGGTTCAAATGGACAAGTAAAAAAAAGTACGGGTGAAATAGCCGAAAAAATAGCAAGGATGGCTGGTTAAATGCAGCTTATACTTAAAAAATAAGCGAGGATGAAACCGGATGCATCCATGTATGCAAAATAAAAATAAATAAAAAAAATATTTGAAAATGGACGGGGATGAAACGGATTTATCTTTTATTTTAAATTTTCCATTTAAACATGATATTTTTTAATTTTTGGCTATTTAAACAAACATCAAAACCTTTAGTCTTTTCACCCATGAATTGTTGATTTTGGTCTTTTTGACCAATTTTGTGTTTTTTTTTTCCTTTTTTTTTTTTTTTTTTTCTTGTACCAATCCTTGAACCCATGACCCTCCGGTAGGTATGGAGTAGGAACATTACCCTTGGTTGAACTAGAAAACAATCAAGAATGTTAGCCGTAAATTATTCTCACGGAAAATCAGTTGTTAATCATTTTTTAGTGACACCTGCATCTCTTTTTTACAGTTCAGATAAGTATGCCGTACGTATAAGGTCGACCAAATTTATGCACCTTTTCTTAGTAATATGATGACCAGCCTTCTTCTCCACCGCTGATGTTAAGATACCAAAAATTGGGAAACCTCCTGTATATCTTCTCCTTTGTTTAATGTTCACATACTTCACAGATGATGTCCTCACTCCTCAATGACATGCAAATAGTTTACATATTTTCCGACAGAATATAAGTAAATGAAATGAACCGACTTCTAACTTCAATTATCTAGATTCTTAAAATGAGCTTATCCAAAGAATTAGGCCCGAGGCCGGGCGGGAATCATCACCTTTGTAGCCTATAAGCATGTGACATGTTACATGATAATGAGGAATCTATAATCCGCTTAATTGTGATAGATGAAAACCCCATTTTATATGATTATCAAAACTGAGACCTTTGAATTTGATATTGATCAAAACAAAACATTTTATATGATTATCAAAACAGAAATTTGATTAGGGTATGTTTGCGAAGTCTTACACATTTAGTCAATGGTTTTTTGCATAGCCAAGAAAGCAAAATCTTTGAAAAATTAGGATTATCAATTTTAATCAAATTCATGAATTTAAGTTCTAAAACTACATTATAAAGTGGCAAAAGCTTGGTGATTATAAAATATTTCAACTCCAAAAAGTGTTTATTTTTTGGTTCACCGCGTTCACAAACTTTTATAGAAAACCCAAATTTAATTCATTTGTTTCTTCCAAACTGGACATAGGATCTGGGCGTACAATGTCGTCGCCAACGTCATATATTAGGGAAGAACTATACCTAATACCTACCCGAAATCAAGAGAACACATCCCCCGGTTTAAAAAAAAGAAAGTTGTATATATTCAAATCAAAACAGTGACCGGCTTTTAGCAACAACTAATGAACAAAATATCCTACCCCAAAACTAAGAAACTGCTCATACTACATTTTTGCTTAATCTCAATGGCCGTGTAGAGTTTTTGATGTCGCACTCGAGCGATACCAAATTTGCAAGTTGCATTGTGTTGACCAAATAGTAGACTAGTAGTATGCCTAGTTCCTTCATCAGCAGCATTTCTTTGTATACATAAGAAAACATCCCACATCAAAATTTCTTGGAAAGCCGATCTAAAAGACACAAAAAAAAATAGTATCTCTTTAGTTTTAGTAAAAGTATATTTTCACTTTTCCATTTTAACCTATAATACCTTTTTTAAAGAGAAACAAAAGTAGAAGAAATGCGGAAGAAAAATACAGTTAATGAAGAAACAAAGAGCAAAACCATAGTTCAAAATAACAGCCAAACTCAAAAGGAATTTTTTTTTATCTCACTCAAAACACCAAACTACGTCCAAAAAAGGCCCTAATAGAAACAGAAAACGCCTTCAAATTATTGCACCGAGTCTTGACAATTGTTTGCAATTCTTTTTCGTTGTACTTATTCTTGTGTTCTGTAAAGCTCCTCAATTATGGTCTACTTTTCCTATCTATACCGAATCACAACATGAGCCATGGCGCATGGGACCTTATCGAAAAGAGAAAAGAAAAAAACACCGTGGGAACTGAAAAGTACTGCTACAATACAAAGGAACTAGACACTACATAATCAAATTTTAGCGATTTTTCCGGTACAAGTCGCAAAAGTTTTCCCATAAAAGTCACAATACCGGATGCTCAAAGTCCATCAATGGGAACCCAAAAGTTGAAACAATTCCCTCACCTTCTCCAGGTTGAACTAGAAAACAATCAAGAACGTTGCCGTAAAACATTCTCATAAAAAATCAGGTGTTAGTCATTTTTGGTGTTGGTCATTTTTGAGTGACACCTGCATATCTTTTAACAATTCAGATGACTATGCCGGTGAGTCTGCTGTCGACCAATTTACGCACCTTTTTTATTCAAATGCATCGTAGTACCGGCCTTTTCCCCCACTGCTGATGTAACGATACCAAAAAATGGGAAACCTCCTTCCTTTCACATGAATCTTAGTGGGTAATCTAAAAATCAATACTTAAAAAACTGGTTTAAAATATAATTAGTTAATTGAAAAGACAGTAGATTTCAGCTCACTAATTCAAGGACAATTCTACACCTAGTAGTACTAATTAAGAACAATTAAGAATATCATAATCTTAACTATTACTAGGTGTAGAATTGTCCTTGATTAAGTGATATTAAATAATGTCGATAACACGTACACAAATGCACGCGTCAAGGAATTTTTTTTCCACTATAAAATGGAGAAAATGTGGAAGAGAAACATCAAACCCATCCATTATTCAGTTTCTTAACTTTAATACCAAAAAAAAAAAAAGTAGATTCTGAAACCATGGGAATTTGTATATCATCTGTTAAATCTTCCAACATTCATGATGAAAACACTAAAACACAACAAGATATCTATCAAAATGCAATTTTCATTCATTCAAGTTCATCTAAAACTCCAATAGGTTCTGTTTCTTCTGAACAAGGTCAGAAAGGAATAAACCAAGATTCTGCTATACTTCAACAGGTAAATATATATATATATATATGCATATTTCTGTCACCTGCGTACGTTTAAGTTTCGTGTTCTTGATTTTTATGAACTATTTGTAATTTTTATATATTTGTTTGTATTAATGAAGGGTTTTGGGATGGATGCTGGAGTTTTCTGTGGAGTGTTTGATGGACATGGAAAGAACGGTCAAATTGCGAGTAGATTAGTCAGAAGTTGGTTACCTGGTTTAATATTAAACCAAAAGAAAGCAATTTCTTCACTTGATTTGGTTTTCAATAAGGATTGTGTTGAGGAATGGAGTAAAGCTTGTGTTGGTGCTTACAAAGTAATGGATAAAGAACTTAAACTTCAAGAAAACTTGGATTGTTCTTGCAGTGGAACTACTTCTGTTACCGTCATAAAACAGGTAATTAATTAACTGCAACTTTTTCTTTGAGAATCATAATTTTGTTAATGATTTTTGTTCATGGACTAATATTAAAATTCATGTAACAGGGTGAAGATCTTATTATTGCTAATCTTGGTGATTCGAGGGCCGTATTAGGGACTCGTTCTTCTGATAATGGTGAACTGATGGCTATTCAGTTAACAACTGATCTGAAGCCTAGTGTACCAGAGGAAGTTGAAAGAATAAAGAAGAGTAATGGTCGAGTATTTGCACTTGAAAACGAACCTCACATTCCGCGTATATGGTTACCTGACCAAGATTTCCCAGGACTTGCCATGACTAGAGCTTTTGGAGATTTCGAGCTCAAAGATTATGGATTGATAGCTATTCCACAAATATCACATCACCATTTGAACATCAATGACAAGTTTGTTGTTCTTGCATCTGATGGGGTAAGCTTTTGTATTATCATTTCTGTAATCTATCTACTTGTGGTCCATTTTTTGTTTCAAGGTACTGATTGTTTGTGTTTTATGATTGCAGGTGTGGGATGTTCTTAGCAACCAACAAGTTGTATCTATTGTGTCATCGTCAAGACCAGAAACAGCAGCAAGAGAAGTCGTAGATGCTGCGGTTAATTCATGGAAACAGAAGTTTCCTTCCTCAAAAATGGATGATATTTCTGTTTCTTGCATGTTCTTCTAGGAGGGATACACTTACTGGTATATTTCTTAAGAAACCTCTTTACAGGACAGAATATATAGTACATTGGTAAATTCGTTGGGATGAAACCAACCGGAGCTTTAGCTCATCATCCCTAAGTCCTAGTGAACGATAAAAAAAAAAAAAAAAAAAAAAAAGATTCCGGTTCTTTAACTTTTATTAACTGAAGTTATTATAGAGATGGGATTTTACTACAAGTCGACCGGAGTCACCAAACTGCAAAATCATGGAGCTGAATATGCATAGCTAGCTTGCCTAGCTGTTTACAATAGCGTCATCAGCATTCAACTGGGTCTCTTTAGCTTAGCTGTTGTATGTGTATGTTACGAACAAAATCAGTGTTGAGATATATGTAATAATGTTAATAGTCTTGCTTAAGTACAAATATCTATGTTCATGTACCCTACAACTTTTTCCATCAAAGATTGTGATGAAGTTAATAGAGAACAACAAGTTAACTACACATTTTCTTACTTGATTTGATGCATTTACTTGGCTCGGGAAAAAAAAAAAAGGGCAAATTAAAAAACAGTACCACTATTAAGGCCCGGTTTGCAAAAGGGTCATACTGCTACAAACTATTAACAAACTAGTCACAGTTCCGTTTGTAGCAGGGTTAAGTTGTTGGGCCCCTCAAAGTCGAGTTATGGGTTGGTAAAGTTGCCAACCTATCCTTAACCTAACTCTAATAGATCTGCAAGTACCGTATATCGTGTTTATGTTATCTCTCGAGGATTATTCACGCATGATTAATCACAACTAAACAAAGTTCTATAACCCATCTCTTCGAAGAGAATTCATTCTATTTTCTTCTTTTCTTCTTCTCGTTTTCTTCTTCTTTCCTTTCTCCCCGCTCGGGTGACAATCGAGAGAGAGATTTGACTATTTTCTTCGAGAGAATCGGTAGTTAAGGAGGAACAGACAGCAAAGATCATTGCGGATGTTAATGAAGATTTGAGAGGTGTGTTGTTGATGTGTTATCAAATAGATTTAGGGTTTCGCAATTGTTGAATTATGAGGAATTGATGGTGATAATGGGCACGCGTGATCTAAGAACAAAAAAGGGTTGATGTTAATTTAAAAATGTGAATTTGTTCTGGCGATAAAGAATCAAAACAGTAATTTATGGTTTTCTTTCGGTTGAATTGCATTTTTCGTAGATTTGTATATGAGTTGTTGAAGCTTGGATGTTTTTGTTGTTAATTAGGATAGAAAGGGTTGTATGAGGTTTAATTTTGGTTTGGTTTGGTCTCTAAGAAGCTTGATGTTTAATTTTGGTTTGGTCTCAGGAATTTGAGTTTCACGAGTTAGGTTTTCTTTTCATAAACCCACAATGCTTGAACCGGTGGTATGATTGCAGTGAGAATTGCTTGCGCATGGTAGAGTTCGGTTGGTGGTTGAACTAGTGGAGTTTAGTTGGTGGTTGAACTGGTGGATTACTTGATAAATTGAAGGGATATAGAGCCAAAATTGATGTTCGGGGAGATGAATCAAGATGAACAAATAGGTTCTACTTCCGATTCATGGTTGTAATTGGTAGAGGTTTGAGAGTTGAGAACGAATCGAAGTGGGTTTTGGTTGTTATTACAGGAGTTTGATACGGTGGTTGAGACAACAAGATGTTGTTGATGATGTTTGTGTTTACTCGCAGAGATAGCAAGAAAAGAGCTATGCATTGAATGGCTAGTTGAGGGTTTTGAATTGAAGTCGCTATGGGTTGTTTTGTTACATACGGGTTAGGGTTTTGATTGAAGATGAAGATGTGCATGGATTTGTTAGGGTACATTACGGGGATGGACCTAGGGATGAACTGATAGTAATGAAAGGGAGGCAGGTATGCCGGTACTAGTGGGTTTACGAAGAATAAGAAAGGGGATCTGGTTCTTGGGTCGATTGGATTGTGAATCTCAACAAGGAATTATCTTTGGTACTAGTGGTTACGGCGATGCATTTGGTAGTTTGGTATTTGTGGTGGTACCGGTATTGCTCATGGTGGTGGTGTTGTGTTTACATCAAGATTTGTGTTGATGTTTTGAAGCAGAACCGAGATGATGTTGTTGATTTGATGTTGTTGCTATAAGTGGTTACGAGTGGTGAAATTTGTTGGTGGTTTGGGATTACGAGGTTATAATGTATTACTTGTTGCATTTCTTGTCGCGTAAGCAATGGGCCTTAATTCAGTTGGTGTTCGATGTAATGGTGGAGTCTTGTTAAAAGTTCGTAAGATGATGCACAAAGAGCGGCTAGAGTAAAAGTAAGAAATGGTGATTGTACTTAGTATGGTCTTAGGTTGGTCATGCAAGTGAAGTTGGCGGTGTTCTTTGGTGGTTGTGTGTTGCAAGATAGAGAAGAGATGTAGATGCAAATAAATGAGTCGTGTGCTGGGATATATGGTTTTGTGACAATGGGACTTGCGGGTGCATTGGGCGTGTTGTAATGAGTTACTATTTATGAAGTTTGGTGGTACAATGGCCGAGGATGTTTTTGTTGGAATGAGTCGAGGTGTTGTTTCGTGAATGGGATTGGCTTGAATGGTGTAGTTAGTTAAGAAAGTTGTTACCGCAATGGATGTGTACAATTTTGTGCGTGAACCAAACCGGGTGATGTCTAAATCGATGGAATGATTATTGCAGCTAAAAGCATTAGATGTTGAGTCGAATAAAATGGGTATGTAAATGGCTCGAGCCTTGGCAATTAGGGTCGGCAGAGCCATCGCTAGGTTCTTGTCGGCGGTATGCCACCACGTCGGCGGGTTAGCACCGTGGTTAACCTTTGCTTGAGTTAAGAGCGGGTATTTTGGGGACAACTAACCCTGTTTTTTTGAAAAACTGTTATGTCGGACCAAGTAGGATCAATTTGTAACCAATTTATAAAAGTATGATCATTTTGTAACTGAATTACAAAAAGTATGACCATTTTGTAAATGGCCCAAAAAAAAACATATCTTGCATCAAGCACCACATCCCAGATTTGAGGAGAGGGATTTAATTAACAAATGAAGATCTCTAAGTAATAATGACAAGAGATTTACATAGCAATATAGCATCATTGAGTAGTAAATGACCAAAAGCTACTTGTCAATTCTGATTACCCAAGTTAGCCTTATGTCCATATCAGCAAAAATAATTATACCTTCATTTCAGAAAAAAAATGATACTTTCACTCTTATATATAAAAATAGCCAAATTGAAAAACTAAAAAGTGTCACTTTTTATGAAATGAAGGGAGTACAAAACTCTCCACCCTGTTACTCGTTTACAGTGGCGGAGCTTGTTTTTCAGCCAAAAATAACTCTGATTTGTCCAAAGATGATTAGAGTGCCCACATAAAAATTTTTTTGCATAGTCATATACCAGCTCAAAAGCCATCTCTTCGTTTAATGGTTTAAGGGATTTTTTATAAAATGCCCATGTGGGGAAATGCATTTAAGAAAATGCCCACGTTTTTTTCATTATATATTTTATGCCCATGGTTTGACTTTTTCCGTCCCGTTTTTTTGAAAAAACGGCTAACGGACGTTATTGTGTACGTGGCAATAATTCTGGCTGGGAAAAGACATCCAAGCCCCCGAATCGTGCCACCAGGACCTGTTTACACGGTGTTAAAAGTCCTTGAACCATGCAACTAGGACCTGGTTAAACTGTGTTAAATGCCCGAGACCTGGTTAAACTGTGTTAAGATCGTCCACTTTTGGAGGGCGTCCAAGATTGCACCACTGCGCTCTTTCTTCTCCGGCGCTGATACCGTCTCCGGGTCTAGAAATCACTGGTGGTAATCTATTGACAATCATAAATCATCCATTCATTTAAAATTACAATCACCCAATTCATGAATTAGCAAAAGAATTGAAATACAATAAAATCCCCAAATTTCTATAAGAACCAAAACTAATTAGGTCATCATTTCTGCAAATTCAAACTCCACTCTTCGCCATCTCCATTCAATTCCATCCTAAACAGCTCCACCCACTGCAGTAAAATCAGTTCTATTAACTGATTTTCCAATTTAAGAACGAATCTACAGCAAGAACCCCAACTTCCATCTTGTGCTGCTGCGAATTCAAATTGAATATAACCCAATTATCAAGCAAATCCAAATACTTTATTGCTGCAATCTATAACAATGGAGAAACTCTTACGTAAACCCAATTCGAATATGTGTTTAGAAATTCCTAAATCTGTTGTTGCTGCTATTGGCATCGGAAGAAGAGATCTACAATTACGGGACGATAACCACGAACCTCACATCGATTTCCCCTCTTTATTTTACACTTCTCTAATCTCACACTATGAATAAAATTCAGTTAGCAGAACCCTCCGAGAATGTGTTCGATACTCTCTATACTCCCTAAGAAACGTGGTAGGGTAGATGGACACGTATTCCATCTATACTCCTTCACCTGTTTGGATCGCACTACTTCCCTTTTTAATATGCAGAACACTTTATACTACATGAGCCGTTGATTAATTAATGGACGGTGGGAGATGATGTTATGATATTGGACAGTTTAGTAATTGCGCCCATTAAAATCTCATCTCGTCAATTGAGAAATTGACTAAGTCCATGAGATTTTACTGATTTGGTGGGCTCAGACGGAAAATCAAACGATATGGGCATTAAATATATAATAAAAAGAACGTGGGTATTTTCTTAAATGCATTTCCCCACATGGGCATTTTATATAAAATCCCATGGTTTAATGAGAGTGTACAAACAAAAGAGGGAAACAGACTAGAGGAAACAGCTATAAGATTCACTATGATTTTCTGAATTTTTTTCTAATATCGATATGTGCATCACAATTGTATAGAATCAATGAAATTGTACATCGGTAGAAGCATTATAAGTTGACATTTACCAACATTATTTCGTTTTTATTTATTGCAGAAACCGGATTAAAGAAACAAAGAAAATAGAATGACATAAGCTTATTGGTAGATTCAATTTGCGGATTCGATTTTTTTCACTTGCTCTTTCACATATTCCTAGAGTTTTCATGTTTATAATACTAGAGGTTTGAATCAAACTAAGGGTGTCAATGGATGTCCGAAAATTCCGGTATTCGTTCGAATTCGCATTCGAAATATTAAATATTATTCGAAAATAGTTTTCGGATTCGGATATCCGGATTTTTTATCCGAAAATGTAACTAATCGGATACGAATTCGGATATGGAGGTATTCGCATCCTAAAATATCCGTATCCGAATTTATGTATGAATATATATATTTTTAAACCTATGAAAGTTTAGATCATATCTATTTTTTTTATTTTTCTTTATATTTAGACATTTTGTTAAATTTTATTAAAAATAATAAATAATACTTTTAATTCTAATTAATTTTTATTATGTAAACATTAGTCTTTTGTGAAAATAAATATATTTTACTATTATTTTTTCTTATGATTTGATCGGATAATTATCCGTTATCCTGGATAGAAATTGAGATACGAATTCAAAGTGAAAATTACGATATCCGTTCGGATTTCGGATCGGTCGGATAACATATGGTATTTTTTTCGGATTCGGATACGGATAGTGTCTATCCGCATCCGTATGCATCCGTTTACACCCTTAAATCAAACAACAAATTACATTAGAGAACTAAAAACAGAGAAATAAAGAATGGAACTATAATAGGTGATCAATAAAATTGATAAGGAAATGAGAAAAAAGAAAATGTCAATTCTTAAACTTGTTTTCAAAATT